>JARHVA010001454.1:180000-275000 GCA_037957365.1 Torreya grandis | reverse complement strand
CTCACCATATCTTATAGAAAAAAGTGGGGGTAATAAACATAAAAATTAAATATGCATAGAAGACATATACTCATGTCAATGCATACATAATCCTAATGCATGGGAGATAAGTATAAATGCATATCTATCTACTCTTAGAAAGGAGGAACAAAGTTAGGAATACTTACCTTTGAAGATGAACCCACCAAGCCTCAACCTCTATATTGGCCAATATGATTCATAGGAGGTTGTTGTGGTATGTAAGTATGATAAGGATAAATTATCTCTAGGCTAAAAAACCTATCTATGCATTCAAAATACTTATCCACAAGACAAGATCTACATCTCCAAAGAAAGTATCAAAGCCTAAGGTAGGCCCCTCAATTATAATGGTGGATAAGTAGATGCATAATATATATCTTTTCTTGTTCTAATAAATTATATAAATTGATGTGTATATATAGTGGAATCTAAACTTAAACCTTGTTAAAAGTTTCGCTAATAGAGTTGGCCTAATCAAATTTATATTGTTTTAGATTAAGGTAAAAATAGGTTTTATCAAATTTATATTGTTAATTGATAAAAATAAGTATCAAATAGAATAGAAAGTCAGCCCAATTGACTCTATATTGTTAATTGAAAAAAATAAGTATCAATTAGAATACATAGTCAACCCAGTTGACTTTATATTTTAAATTGTCAAAAAAGGGTTTTAGGCTTAGGAAGGTGCTAAGGAAAGCAGTGAAAATATTGGATGAGTGTGAAAGAGAGGAGATAAGGCATAGTGAAGTACATAAGATAAGGTTTTGTTGATAAAAAGTGGTTGTAAAAATGGTAGGAATGATAAAAATCCATCATATTATTGTGAAGCACCAATGGTATACCCACCCCTTTCTCAGTGCACATTTTAAGATGAGTACTCAAATAGATTGAAACTCGATAGGTTATTACAAGAGAGAAAGTGTTGGTAAGTGGTAAATTTAATAAAAATAGTGTGTGTATATAATTATTTATAGATATAACAAGCAAATTTTATGGCCTCAACCCAATACTGAGGTGCAAGAGACTTGGAGTGTATCATATAATTAGACATTTTCTTCAAATACCTATTCTTTCACTCTGCAACAACATTATATTGAGGACTATATGAAAGTGTTCACTATAGTTTAATCCCTTATAAAGTGAAGAATTGTTAAAAATGGTTATTGACATACCACCTTTTTTGATGTGAAAAATATTGATGGCTTTACCTGATTGTTTCTCTACAAGTGATTTTAAGTCCTAAAAAAGATCAAACACCTTTGATTTATGATTAAGAAAATACACCCAAGATGCCTTGAAAATTCATTGATAAAATTAAGCATGTATTTAGTCATTTTGAATGAAAATTTTAGAAATGAGCCACCAATTTCACTATGAACAAGCTCCAATATCTA
The DNA here is from genome assembly GCA_037957365.1 of Torreya grandis. Lineage (NCBI taxonomy): Eukaryota > Viridiplantae > Streptophyta > Pinopsida > Cupressales > Taxaceae > Torreya > Torreya grandis. The sequence continues at coordinate 273,585 of JARHVA010001454.1, read as the reverse complement.
TAAGGATCTCTGTGATTTTCCCTTGTCACAATTCTCCTCAAGATTCTTATGAAGTATGCAAGCCTAAAAAATCCATAAAAATTTGACTCATAGCAACCCTAAAATGATGTCATGATGACTGAGTTACTCTAGGTAGTAATAATTAAGATGGATGAATTGATCATGTAATAATTTACTCATCTAATTTGAATAAATGAGCAGTGTGATATAGGGTTGATCAGAAGTAAAATGTGATAAAGTATATAGTCATGTATGGTGATCTACTTTCCAAAATAAAACAATGAAGTCACCATTTTCTTCCTTAATAACCACTAAATTGGGCATGAACTCAATTCTCTTTCCTTAACTGATGTGAGTGATCCAAAAAATAGATAAGATATTTATAGATAAAGAGAAAGCACATGTAACATTAAGAAATGTCCCATCATTTAATTCAATAGATCAACTCCCACTAACTTCAATAAAATTATTGTCACCCAACAAGATGGAAGGCATAAAACAAGACTCTAGGGATGATAACGTGCCCTATGATGAATCCATGTGGTATGAGGCACCATATTCAATTACCCATGTGGAAGGCTAGGAAATTACAGCAACAAGTGATTCACCCTTATATTTTCCCTTTTTACTATTTTTGGCCTTAGAAGACTCTTGTGTTGATGAAATATGATTGGAAGAATTAGGTACATTGATATTGTGTTTTTTGATCATTTTTTCTAGTTGGCCACACTGCTTATTCATGTATTTGGATTCATCATGCCTAGATTTCTTGCAATATCCAAATGTGAGTCGCTCTTTCTTGGATTTCTAATCTGAAGAGGACTATTTTGATGATTATACTTAGCATCAAATTTATGACCCTTTTTTTACTTTGGGTCCTTCTTTTTTTATTTATTCTACTTACCATGAGAAGCCTTATATTTTTCATGACTCATAATTAAGGCATATAATTTGGAGGAATTCAATATACCCGTTTAAATAAACTTGTATTGCTCTTGAGTCAAATCAAAAATAAATTCATCCAAAGAAGGCATGGTCCATATATCTCAACGACACATTAGGTGGTGTGAAAGGTAGAAAAAAATACATAATAGGTAGAACCAATTTGGAAAGGATGGAAATAATTAATTGATCATCATTTTATCAATGCCACATAGTTTTAATTATAACTTGAGTGATTTGAACTTAGTTAATAAGTCTTATATCATATCAAAATTGCCTAAGCTCAAACTGATGAGCTTATTCTCCAACTCATGACCTCTCATTATGTCTTGATTTACAAAGAGTTTTTACAATATGGTCCACACTTGATTTGGATTAGTAACAGATTAAATATGAAAGAGCAAGTCAGGAGACATATACATGCACAATATACCATAGGCTTTGTCACTTTGGTTGTACCACTTCACCTTATTTGCTTTAGGTGTTAGTTCTATTTTTGTATCCATAGTGGTATAGTGTAAGCCTTTTCTCCTTTGAAGGATTTTTATTTTAACTTTCCATTGTGTAAGAATTGAAATTAAACTCAGATCCATTATGCAGAAAGGAGGTATATATTGAATAGTTTATGCTTAAATATAATGATAAGCAATTCCATTGAATCTATAGAGATTAAAATTTATAAGGCATGACAATATTACCAATGCATAAAGTTACAAAAATATTGCACTTTCAAAAAAATGGTACCTCAGAAAGAGCAATAAGTTGATATATGTGTTTAAATTTCTAGATGGCAAGGGAAATCTCTACTTTGTATAATTTATAAAAATGTGGATGTGTAAAAGTTTAGATAGGGTGGTAATGTTATGCCCCCATTAGTAGTAATCAAGATTTAAGCCCTCTCCATGTGACCAAACCATATGACCAAAGGGATAAGACATTTTTTGAATGCTACCCCCTCTCAATTTGATTGACATGATTAATTTGGGAGTGACATAATCCATAAAATGACTCTTTTATGAGAGTAAATTTGACATCCATATGGTCATTGTCAGATTTTGGGTGTCCTTCACAGTCCCCACAATGGATTTTGATGTGATTGATTTTTTGTTGGGGATTATTAGAGAGTTCATATAGTGGAGTTTTGGGGGTCTAAAGTAATCAAGGGTCATACATGTGTTGGACTTACCAAGAGTTATAATAGTGTTAGGAATTCTTAAAGTACACATAGTATAACTTAGGACTACATGACTAGTCAAGAATTATGGTAGTGGAACTATTGACTATTGATGCAGTCTAGAATTTTGATGTCAGACTTTTCAACTGCTAATGTAACTTTGAACTTTGATGTCTAGGTTTTTTATTTCAAATTCAACCTATAATTCCAATGTCAAGATTTCAGACTATGGAATTAGTGAAAAATTATACATTGGGTGTTTGGGAGTCTAAGCCAGGTGGGGTATTCATAGGTGTTAGAGGAGATGATAGTTTTGGTAGTGGTGAGAATGCTAGATTTTACCATAGTGCATATAATACCTAAATTTCTAGTAGAATGTACATAAGTACAAAAACTCCACCTATCACAAAATCACTATATCTATTATGCCTAAAAAATATATACTATAATCATCTAAAAAGTCACTTAAGTGCCAATAGTGTTACTTGAGACCACCCATTCCTAGATTATCCCTAGAACTATATTAGGGCCCATTTAGACACTTATCCAACTTTTGTGTGGACTATACACATCCCTAGACATCTGAAAATCATTCCTAAACCCTTCCTTAGGCATATAGGCCCTTAGTGCCTCAAGTCATACCACTAGACACTAGTGCCATAAGTGGATAATAACACCATAATACTATTATCTTATTTGGGTGATATTATCAATCTAAATATACACATATGGATAGGTAACTACATGGGTATAAATTAAGATAGGAAAAAAAGCATGAGCACTTGGTGTGGGGTGTGGAATTACTCAGCATTATACACAACTGTATTCAAGCTTACCAATATGTGAAATAAATCTCGTGTCTCTATTTAATAATGGGAACATCCCCAAGGTGTGGGAATCTTGAGATCATTGGGATGAACCTCCAGATAAGGTCCACTTATTTATAATATAATTGTACCTAGTTTAGGACTAGTGCATAGACCTATAAAGAGAAAAAATGAAATCTATAGTTAATGTTAAACCTAATATTGGAAAAAGAAAAGGGAAGGAAGAGATACGGAGTTTACTAAAATGGAAAGAAGTGATGCACCTAGAATACAAAAAAAACCTCACCTACTTAATGGAAAAATAATAATAAGTAACTAAAACACACATTCTTTAAATTGGTCATCCACTACATAAGTGTTGTGCACAGAGGTATGGAAACACAATGCAATATTGAGAGGGATAACAAGTGGTCCATAGATAATACCTACATAGACTTGTGTATACATGGTGTGATACCTATAGAAAATCATTATTCCATTCATAAGTATAAAGGAATGACAAAAATGAGAGGGATAAACATCCATAGATAAATATCGACAACTGTTAATGCATATAGAACATAGAGTATCAAGGAAAGATAGTTCATTTCTCATTAATTTCAAGGATTAAGCCAATATTAAAAAATCAAATCGGTAGAGATTTATTACACCAAGGAGAGGATTACACATACAATAAAAATCAAGGAGTTTATAGGGTCAATCAAGATCTTATGAAATTAATTTTCCATTTGGGGTTGTAGATAGAAACTTGAATTTAGAGCTTGGTGCTCAAGGATCTAGGTCGATCAGGAAGACCAACGTGCCATATAAAAGTCATTAAGAGCCATGTTTCTTAAATTATATTTAAAATTTTGAATCTATAAGTAGTTAAAAGGATTATCATGAATCAATGTGTGATTTTTAAAATGATGGATACTTAAGTAGTCAAGGGAGATGTGTGGCTATGCTCTACCATATAACATCTACTTTTTCTTTTAACTTATTTTGACATGACTTCATTCAATGCCCAACTTCCCAAAACTACTTCATGTACTTAAATTTCACCTATTAATCCATATGGGTTCACTTATTAACATAAAATATGCACATGTCCTTTTATACTCTAACATGTCATCTTGTATGCACAATAAAAATCTGCACCCTGTGCCCTAAGAAAATTATTTGTGCACTAGATATTTCATGCTTGGGACCTTATTGGGTTCTACACAGGTAACACACTTGCACGTGAAGAGCTTACATAGAAATATGGTTTGGGTCTTTATTTAGTATTTATATCCTAATTGATCTATGTACTCTTGAATTCATGTATTTAAGTGTGCACTCACTTTTCACCTCGATCTATGCATGCTTTAATACTTGGTTACATTTTACATAAAGAGTGTGCATTGAAGGTTGTGTAGTAAGATGAGCATTAAACATTAATGTCACAGTGATATAGGGAAAATAATATCTTATGAAGGATGTGCTGAGAATAATTTCCTATAAAATTATAAGGTTATGATTCCTTTTACACATAGTCCCTGTTGGTGGTCTCATGAGTCTACGTCTTATGTTCGAGATATTTAGTGATCTACACAGATGAAGGTGCACAACTTATGGATGATGAGATCGTCATTTCCATCTATTGTCATCAAGATTGGTTATTTAAAATTTTGATGTAGGGGAACTTTTGATAAAAATAACATGCAAGAAGAATGAATATTTTAGGTGCATTTTTACAATTTAAATATGTTCTCTATGCACTTCCCTCTTATCATTGCCTAAAGCTCAAGAACCTTGCATACACTATTTGTGTGAAAACATTTAATTATTCACCTTTATATTTATTAAAAACACATTATTTACACCATAAATCCTTGTCCTCTATAAAAGTTCTAAACAAAAACTCTGAATATGTTTTACAAAAGGCACGAAGACTAGCCTCTCTTGAGAAAATGCTAATTCAAAAAAACTTAGTCATTTCTGTTGAATTTTGACTAAAAATGTAAGTCATAAACTCTTAAACTTAGGCGATGCCCATCTATGGTGACCTAAAATGGTCAACATTATAGTGACCTCTATATTTTTCTTGCCTACTAAGTAGGAACCTAATAGATTTTGAAGCAATCTATTGAGAGTAGAGTCATAGTAGCTTCAAACACTTGTCACATCATTTGGGTGCAATATAGCTATGACATGCTTGGTTTATACATAAATAATTAAACTAATCTTCTCATTCCATGGTGGAAAAATAAATAAATAATTTCACCAAATGGTTTTTAGAGGAAAAGAAACCTAAACTAAGTATAACACTGGGCACAAGCACTTGGAGGAAATTAAACTAGTCTAAACAACAAGTGCATGCAACACAAATTAAAAAATTTAATCTATTAACGTAAAAAAAATAAAAAATTAATGGAGAGAGTGATTGACATCAATCCTATTGATTAGTATGAGAAACTATTCTCCATTTAGCTCTACGAGTTGGAGTGTATTGGCTTACTTGCAACTGACTATGGTATATGGGTCACATTATATAGCATCAAACTTAATATTTGTTTTAGATTTTGCTCTATCTACGTCCATTTTGAGCATTAAGTATCCATTTTGGAAACTTATATTGATATATTTTATGTCAAATGTCTTCTTTGTCTATGCTTGTTGAAGCTCCATAGTGTACATTGGCTTGCACCACAATCTCCTCAAGTTCTATCAATTCAACCAATCTTAATATGAGGGGGTTACTCTTGAGAAATTATATATAATGGGTCAGTTCTAATGAAGGAAACTAAAGAGATATAGGTAATCTTGCTTCCTTCCCATATACCAGCATGAAAGGGAAACTCCTTAGCACCCTTTTTAGCCAATATCATTGGTTATCTTCCATGGTCCACTTGATGATGTGAACTAAGTTTTATTGAGTATTGTCATTGATTTCAAAGGTTCATCTTGTGAAGGTTGATTTAAAAGGTGAATAAGCCTAGTTGGAATTGTGTGATGTGAAAAGGTGCATTAAGAGAGTGTTGTCATGAGAGAGTGGTGTTATGAAAGAAAGAGAACGAGAGAATTTTAAGGAAAATAATGTCTTATGTTTGCATGAAGGTACAATTTATTGATGTTAAAGTGTATAGGAAGCCTAGTCATGACATGAAGATGTATGTAAATGAAAATGAATGAAAACAGGCATGTGAAGTTTTTATGACAATGTTTGAGCATGCATGTGAGGTATTGAAGTACTCATGAGAGTTTCAAGGTGAGCCTATAGGGGTAAGACCTTTAGACTAAGCCTACACCTAGACCTCTCTTAGACCCTACCTAGCCTAATGAGGTATGAAGATCAGATTTCAAGGCAAGTATGAATATGTGAGCATGGATAGAGGTGGTATAGGTTGTTTTAGGCATGCTCACAAAATTTGAGGTCATGGTTTGAAGTAATGGCATGAATCAATGTTTTAGGCCTTTTTGAGTTCATAGAATGAGGTCTCAAGACCTGAGAAGAACTTTCAAGCATTTGTTGGAATGTTTAACCTATGCATAGTAACCTAAGATATTAAAAATAAATGGGTAAAGGTCTTAGGTAAGATATCTAGGCATTTTTTTTGGATTTAAGGGAAAGTCATTTATGAACAATCGTTAACACCAAAACCTATGTTAAACCTCCCTAAAACCCTAATAAGGACCTGATGTGAATGATCTTATTCAAATCAGATAAAAATGGATCAAAATTCCTAGACAATCTATTGAATCATGTACTAAACTCTCCAAAGTACCTCTAGGTGGTGGTTTTTAGCCATCTAAGAGAGAAAATGCACAGATATAGGCTTGTTTGTCAAAACATTGTTATATGTCTCAAAAGTTGTATTGGTTAAGAAAAGAAAATGGATGTGAAAATAAGATAAAGGATCATTTTTAATGTCCATAATGATTTATATATATGTTATATCCTTCAATTTTTTTCATTTGGTCATCCAAGTTAGCCAGTTAGAGATAGACCTAATGGGTGCAAATAGTGCAAAAGCTAGGTAGAGATGAGAAGAAGTTGCAAAGATATTCTTGAGCCTTTATCTCATGATTGAAAGTATTATAAGAATTTTTTGATGACCCCAAGGTCATGGATAATATATCTACATGTTTTTATTTTCATATTTCAATAGTTTAAGGTTTTTTAAGCTTCATTTTTGCAAGACAAACTTTTGAGGTACACAGATCTAATAGGATAGTTTATCCTAAAAGAGATTTCATGATATGAGTGAAGGATATAGGTCTAAAAAATAATGTATAATGTTATTGGAGGTCATTAGATAAGTTATATAGTTTTTTACTACTATAGAAGGCCATATGGGCCCAAGAGTATCAATCTTTGATGTTAAGAGGACATACCTAATGCAATTAGGTCTCCATGAGATCTAAAAGAGAAATGAGGCCTAATTGAGTTGTTAAAAAATAAAAGGGGTAAATTTTTTGTTTTAATCATGTTCATAAGATGTTATAAGACCTATTATATGGCTGACCTAAGAGTTTGAATGTGTGTGTCTGGCCAAATGGTTTGTGTCCATGAGACTAGTATATATATAAGGCAATTTTAGGCCTATTTAGATGTAAGTAATATAAGTGAATAAAATATTTATTGGTAAAGTAGAATGAGGTATTGAAATGAGACTAAAATATAATATTAGAGGTTTTGTGATCAAAATTCATGAGGTTTTTGAGTTGGTGTTGAGTCACTTAGGGATTTGGTGCTTCCTTGCAAGTAGATGCTTGTTAAATCCTAGTCAAGTGGGTGCTTGACTATATTGGGGTTGGTGCTCCAAGTTGAGTTGTTCCTCAATATAATTTAATATATTTTTTACATTAAATTATTCCATTTATATATATCATAGTGGTTTTTCTTCCCCTTGAGGGTTTCCCACTCATACATGTGTTTTCTCATGTTATATTCATGTGAATGATTCTTTATGCATTGTTATATCACTGTATTATTTTCTTAGTTCAATAAATATTAAAGGATAATTGAGTGAAATTTTTGAAATAGTTATTCACCCCCCCTCAATTATTTTGGTTCCATGAATAAGTATTAGATCTTGGTCATTTGAATCAGGCCTAACAACGTAAAGGAGATCCTAGAAGCACAAACATGTCTAGTTATTAGGTGCAAGGAGGTTTCTCAAATAAAAAGGATCCTCTCTTTAGTGGGAATGAATATGAATTTTGGATAATAATAATTAAGAATTATCTAATGTACTTAGGCTATGACATTTGCCAATTTGTTGTTGATGGATTCACTCCACCTTCTACATCACCAACTAATGCAACATGCAAGAAGGCAAGTGGGAATAACTCTAAGGCAATGAATGCCATCATGTGTGGTCTTTCAGAGGTATAATTTGTAAAGGTCATGAATTTTGATATAGCCAAAGGGATTTGGTAAAAATTTTAGACCATTTATGAAGGAGACACCAAATTCAAGTTGGCAAAATTGTAAACTCACAGAAGGCAGTTTGAAATTATGAGAATGAAGGAGGATGAAAACATTGCATCTTATTTGTTAAGAGTAGATGAAGTGGTAAATGTCATCAAAGGTCTACGAGAGAAGTTGGAAGAATAAATAGTATTAAAAAAGGTATTGAGATACCTAACATATAAGTTTTATTTAAAGGTGTTTGATGTGGAGGAGATCAAGGATCTTAACATACTACAGATGGATGAGATTTATGGCATCTTGACTACCTATTAAATTATAAAAAATTATGAAAGACCTTACAAGAAGGAATATGCATTCAAAGCTAAGAAAAAGTTAAAAAGTAAAAAGGCCAAGGATGATGTTGACACAAACATTGATGATGATAAGATAGATTTTTCAAGAAACTAAGGAAAGGATCAGGTAAGTATAAGGGCAAGTTACCATTCAAGTGTTTTAATAGTGGTAATATTATTCACTTTACATCTAAATATCTTAACAAGGATAATAATGAGCATGATGGAGATCATGATGAACATCATGGTGATGATAAGAAGGCCTATAAGCCTAAAAATAAAAAAAGAGTTTCAAAAAGTATGAAGAAAATAAAGGGTAATTCAAGTATAAGAGAAGTTTGTATACCAAAGAAGACAATATCTCATCTGATGTAAGTGACACAAGTACATCTAATGATGATGATGATAGTAATGATCATGATAGACATTAAACCTTATCCATAGATATAAAAAAGATATTGATGGTTGTTCAAAAGGTAAAAGTCTTATAGATGATGAAGAATTAGATGAAGAAGAGGCTAAAGTGAAATTTTGAGGCAATATTGATGAGTGCTCTAGAGGATTTGAAGTTCCAAATAAGGAAGAATCAAAAACAAATATCATTGGTTAATATTTATGAGGAACACATAAATCTATTTGAAGATAGACTAAGAAAAAACTATAATGAACATGAGGATATAATCAAATAGTTGGAAAATCAGATTGAAATTATCGTTGCAAGTCTTAATACCAAGGAGGAAGAATGCATCAATTTTAGAATATAAATAGAGTCCTTCAAGGCAGAATTAGATTAGGAAATAGTCAAGTTGAAGACACATCATAAATTTGAAAAGAGTATTGAAGTCCTTGGTGATATTTTGAATAGTCAAAGGTCTCCACATGAAAAGATAGGTTTTGGGTTAAAAGAAGATCAGAAGGAAAAAAAGGAGAGTTAGACCTCAAAGACCTATGCAAAAACTCTCAAGTCTAAGACTCAAATTGATCATCAATAAGTCGAGAATATTGTGACTTATTCAAAAGGTAACAAAGGTAGAGGTGCATCATTCAACATAAAATATACAAGGTATGTTAATCTATTCAATGTTTATTGTTACTCATGCAATCAATATGGACATAGAGCTATGGATTGTAGACATTATGCAAGAACAATTCCTCATGGAGGAATAGGGTGAATGTCCATTTCAATAGCAGAAGGAGAATATTTTTATATAATTTTGATTAGAGAGGAAATATTATAAGGGATTATAAGATGAGGCATATGAAGAAGATCAGTCAAGATAAGAGGTTATATAGTCATACCACTAATAAGTGGATCAAGAAGTTAGACCCTATGGAGAAGGTGAAGGAGGAGCAAAATACTAAAGGAGAAGAATATATGTTAGTGTTAATAAGTGTTATCATTGATTTCAAGGTTGATGTCATTGATTTAAAGGTATAATTGGTGAATATGCATGGTGAGTGGTGTTTAAGGTATGAGCTTGTGTGCTTGATGTGGTAAGGAAGCCATGTAATAAGAGAGTTTGAAGGAAAGAGAGAATTTGAAGGAAAATAATGTATCTTATATTGGTTGATGTCAAGGTTTAGGTCATATTGATTTTTTAATTGTTGTCACAAAGAGTTATGATGGTCAAGTGAGCATTGAATCATGGTTATGAGGCTCTAGGTTTTCATGAGGTCATGAGAGAATGTTGATCAAAAATATATTGTTGTAGTGGTGTGAGAGTGTTTTTTTAAGAGTGTTTTTTTTTTATATAATTAATGTTGGAAGAAAAAAAAATAAAAGGGGGTTGAATAAATGTACAAACATTCACTTTGGATTCCTCTTATCATTATCATTCATCAATCAATCAAACTATTCTAGAGATATAACAAAGCAGAATTAACCATCCATTTGAACATGAAGAAATAAAATAACACATGAAAATAATATATATGTGGTAAAAAATAATGGGGGATAAAAACCACTAAAAAATATCTTGGACTATAGTTTTATAAACCATGAATCATGATTTAGTTAGGTAACAACCCAACAAGGAGCACCAACCCCTAAAATTCAGCAAGCACCAACTTGCTAGGAGTATACAAACCTATTTTATAATCAAGAAACCACTCAATAAAAAATTATAAAACTCCACCTTGATTTTTTTTCCTCTCATAACTTATTATGGTCTGCTACAACTCTCAAATCTACTTCTCACACAATCATAAAACTACCCTCCTTCACTTAATTAGCCCTTATACTCAACAATCTCATCAACAAAATAGAAAATAAAACACTTGTATAATTGTAAAACATTAAATGGAAACATAAAATGGATTGATATCAATTTTTAACCATTATAATCTACTCTATTAGCTTGATATGCAATCAAAACCTTCACATAAGCATGCCTAGTCAAATAGGCCTAATAGCCTTTAAACAAAGTAAACCACTAGCTCATCACCTTTAACATCATTTTCAGACCTTAAAATATTATTCAAAATCTTATTATGATTATATACATTCACTCACAAATTTTTTCAAGTCTCTCTTCCTTCACTTCACTTTGCCATAGTCTAACTAGTCAAAATAGCCTTATTAGGCCTCCTTACTCAAACAACCCTCATATGGCTTGATTAGGTCATATGAAATTGCTCAACACACTAATACCTCATATTATATTCTTATGTGTGATCCTATACTTTCCTTTTAATTTATTAATGACCTTATTTTGTTCTTTAAGGTGCTCTTATATTCATTTTCACTCACATACACTCTAACTAGCTCAAATAGGCCAATTATGCCTTGTATTTATACCAATCACTTGCTCTTACCCATATAAGTAGGACAAAAACATTTAAAAAATTATATAATACTTTAAATATGTCAATATACATGTTTAAAATTTGAAAAACTCACCATATAAGTTGGCCATTACCCTTAAGGGCCAAAACGCCATTAGGCCTAATAAAGACCTAATGCAATTAAGCCTATCTTAAGTACCATGTTACACTTAGCTATATTGGAGTAATATAAGACTATAAAAATGCATAAAAAATATAAAAAATATAAAATTTATAACCTAAATATAGTTACATACTATTTTTACTCAAAAACATACCTTGAACCATGCCATTAGGTCTTCTTGTCATTAACCCTTCATACAAAAAAAATGTCCACGTTGAATATTTGAAGAATATAGTCAATTTTATGAAAAAAATACCATTAAAACACATTTATATAACCTTAATGACCTCATGGTCATCACCATGTCCATTTGACATTACTAAACAAGGCAAAACACCTCAAACACACTCTTTCAATATGATCACTTAGAATTATCAAACATTGCTAATGTACAATCAAGAACATTTGACTCCTAAAAATTATATAGGTAAAATAAATGAATATAAATGAATAAAAATTAAAATTTTATACTTATAAAAAATCTTAAAATTATTTATATTCTTCATTACTATCCAAATAACCTCCAACTTACCTCTACAAAGTGACTACTCAAACTACCTGTAGCCTTCAAAATCATAGTCATGAACAACTTATCATTTGAACTTAAAAAGACACTTAAAAAAAATAAAAAGTAAAGTTTAAGATAATATTGAATATATAAAACAACATAATATTATTTTTTATTCTTCCAAATTGGTTAATATGATATAGGAACATCAAACTCACTACCCCACAAAAAATTGCCTGTAGCTTAGAAAACACAGTCAAGAAGAATGTAGTATTTATCACTTGTAAGGGCACTTTCATAACATATAATGAACATAAATATTCACCATGTGACCTATGTATAATTATAAAATATATATATATATATATATATCAAAATATATTTTCAATCATTGGTATTATCGACTAATTCCTCAATCTTCTCTCTCATTATTCAAACACAACCAGACATGCCATTTTGGATTTCATGTTTCACCTTCTTAACCTAATTATCAACATTATATAAAAAAATTACAAATATTTTAGGTCATAAAAAAAATCATAGCCTTTATATTCATCATATAAGTGTATATATACTCAAAATCACCATTCTCACAAACTTACATAGGACTTCACATAGGCTCCAAAAACCCAATACATAGTCTTTGACTATTCACACCTTCATATGAGTTTATAATGCATAAAAATAAATTAATAAGGAAAATATGATACCTATAAAACAAATTAATGTGAATTATATCATTTAAATATATCCAAATCACTTTGAAATCATCTTTACAAGAAGTTAACTCAAATCTACCAGAAACTGCAAAAACATAGTCAAATTTGAAAAGCAATAAATTCACTTTTATTGACTATCATGAATAAATTACACTTGGAGGTTTTTAATTAAGGAGTAAAATAAAATTTTTAATTTTATACCTTGCTAAAATTCTCAATATTTTGGTCTCCACATGAATTTCTTTGACCATTGTGTTATGCCTATTGTCCACACCCCTCCTAAATTTTTCAAATCTATACTTACTACCATAGTGATGACTCTATCATAAAGCCTAAAAGAGGACCATATTAATTAATGAAATTTGTATATGAATATTTGATTATGGAATTATAATTATTATTTTATGATTTTATTTATATTTTAGTGGTTTCAAAAATCATGGTGGATAAATGAATAAAATATGCATATATGATTCAACCTATTTGATAGTTGCAATATACTTACTTTTCTCAGTTCTTAGTCATTTTGATGATATATTTGAAGTGGTATTGCAATTAAATTTTAAAATGGATGGTTCAGTTTAACTTTGATGGTTCAGAGGTACTCAATTGATTGATTCATTCTTGTATCAATTTATTCATGAAAGTTTAATTGGTATACAAGATTTGAATTGATCAGTTCAATTGGTTTATATGATAATTTCATTTGATATATTTCTTGAAACAGAATAAATGACGATGTTATGGTTGAGATATTTGAAATATGATGTATTCATCTAGATTTGATGTTTATGTCACACTCCTTTGTCAGCTTACAAGTCATTGTTTTTACTTGATTTCCCAAATGCATAGTCATTTCATTAGCATTCTAAATTGATTGTTTAAGATTCAAAGAATAATTAAAATTGATGATCATTGTGATAAGAGGAAATATTTAGTTGATGAGAGGTTAGTGACATATATTTTTTTGGGGAACATGATTATCATTTTATGGATCATTTTGTTACCTTCATTTGATTAAATTTTCATGAAACATGCTAAAGGGATTTATGCCTATCATATTTTTTATTTTCTAAGGTCATGATGTTTAGCACATAGTATTAAGGGTTGAATTTATTTCATCACGAATTGTATAAGGGGCATGTATAATTTCAAAGGGGTTAATTGAGGATTTAGGTTAATTAGTGATTTTGGTAATAAATAATCCTAAGGCTCTAATGTAGCATGACTACTAACTTAGTTGGCACCTAATGGGCCTAGACCCATCAAAACTTGGTCGATCTGGCATTGGAATAAAATATGTGTAAGTGTGTCTTAATGTTTCAATATTATGGTGGATTTGAGGGAAATTTGGCATTGATTACCAACTAATCTCCTTGAGTTACTTGACTTGGAAAACATTTTGAAATGAAGATTAGTATGTTACTAAGTCTGGCAGGCTGTCAAAATGTTTGGAGGGATCACTATATATGCGATTGGTAAATGTGAACCAATGGGAAAAGAACACATAACTCAAGTAGTTATGACTTAGAGGGTGGCAAATAAAAAATTTGTTTTCTTAATTCATTATGTCATTTTTCAATATCTAAGTAGAAATAAAGTTCTAGTGCGATGGCATTTGAGTTGCAGAGAGAAGCTGATTGTGAATTACAAATAAATTTTTAAGAGTTGAAGTTAGGTATGTGTTTTTCATTTTCCTTTGGAAGCATGCAACTCATGAAAACAAATAAAAATATTTTCTGGCTTGGAATCTAGATTTGTTGTGGGATTTTGGAAGTTTGAAGGAATTTGAAAATTTTTTGGTATGCAAATATGTGGTTGAATTTTGTCTATGAGGTGACAAGTTTGCATGAATAAATAATCCCTGGATAGTTTAGAGTCTGCATGGAATGGTTATTTTCATACTCAGATAAGTTTTCATTTGAAGATATCTTTTGGTCTTAGGTTCCTATTGTGGGTATTTTACATTCACTTTTTTTAATGGAAATGATATCTTTCAGTTTGATGTTTATACGTCAGGATAGTCTCTGCATGTGCATGAATCTAAAATTTTTTTACATGCATTCAATTTCAGTTGTAATCTTTAAGGGAATTTCAGCCATGTTTCAAAGGTTTAAGTTTTTTTTTGTACCTAATTTTTTTATTTTTTTAATTTTTTAATTTTTTTTTGATTTTATTTTATCAAGCTTAGAGTTTGGAGTTGTTTCATATCTCAATGTTATGTGAAAACCCCTCTCAGTTTATAGCCATTCTTGTTATAGGTTTCGAGTAGAATGGAAGTTTGTGATTTTAGCATGAGATTCAATTACAATAATGCAAAATGGTTCATTGTTTCATCGATTATTTTCATATTTGGGGGTATTGTTTCTCATTTTATCATATGTTTGAATTTGTGAATGTTTCTCATTTTATCATATGTTTGAATTTGTGAAGGTTTATTATAAATTGATTATGAATTTAGTCTTAGGAATCAAACAAGTTGGAGAAATATGATGATATATAGTCATTTTCAATTATATGTGTTGCATTTTGAATCAGTTGCTTGAATTTTTTAAAAATTTGGGTTCATATAGACAACTCTAGTCCGTGGTATTTTTAGATTTAAGACATTTTCAATGTGAGTATATTTTAAATGATTTAAAAATTGAAGTATTTTGAAGGATCTATGAAAGATAGCGATGGAAAAATATAGTTTAGTTTTTGTGTTTATTATGAAAATTTGTTTTATAAATTGATTTAATTTTTAGAAGTTTCTAATTAAGGTATATAACATATTTTACATAAGTTGGGCAGTTTGAATCAGTATATGTTATGATCAGTTTATGAGTTTCATAGTAGTTGATTGTGGATAAGTATACATTGGTGTTAAAATGGTTGAAATTGAAATTAAATTTTCTCATATTTAAATCATCAAAATTAATATTATTAAGATTTAAATGCAGTGATGCAACATATTTTTACATTTATGTTGTAATACAATCATGGTCTCAGAGTTTTGAAATTTGGAATTTTTAAAGATTTTTATCTCAATATGTCTAGGTGGAATCAACCATCTAAAAATAGTAATGATGGAGGATGGGGACAAATTTCGAATAGGGGTGGTTAGTCAATTTATATTATAATTTATAATAGGGCTAGTTTTTGTGCTGGATGTTGTGGGTCTAGATTTCCTAGGGGCACAAGGATTCTATTCATTTTGATGGATCTGACCCTGATTTTTGGAATTTACTGAACACTTTTCCTATCCAAAGAGGTTATGGTGGCTATATAGGCTATAGAGGTCATAGGGGTTTTTTAGGTCAAATATTTAGAGCTCATTCTCAATCCCAAAGTAGTTCTTCTCATTTCTTTGAGCATCATCCTGAGCATGATCCTTACTTACAATTATAGCCTCCTATTTTTAGAGGAAAACCAATTGATCAACCACTTTCAGCTACTAAAATTCCTAATAATCAACATAAAAACTAGCTTGAAAAAGAGACATCCTATGCCAATAACTTTAGGAAATTGGTCACTCTTTCAGACACACCTGCCCTATCTGATGCAAATCTTGGTGGAAAATGTAGAAAGTTAAGTCTATCAGGAGCACATACTGAGCCTATTTTTAGGATTGAGAGGTTGAATTTGGGAGGCCAATAATATATTAATAGAAGGAAAACCATAGATGTTCTAGAATAGGCTGTTGAAAATATTTCTTCCATGAAAAGAGTTGAACCTAAAGCATCCAGTAAGCTTAGGAAGATTAAGAGAGTAAAGCTGGAAGTTGATGATGACACTTTTGATATAGGGGCTAGACTATTGCCTTTCTATGCTACTGAGATGGAATATAATGTTTGTCTTAATCAACAAGACAAACTAATAATTAAAGTTTTATTTGACTCGAATGATTACTGGTCATCTAAGGGATAGTTTTCTATTTAAGTATTTAACTTTTTCATATAGTTGGATATTTTAGCATGATACTTCCATTTTGATAATTTTTGAAAAATATGGTTTATTTAAGAGTTTTAGATTTTGGTATGGTTATATATGCTTAAGTTTATTTTAAATGCATTATGGTTTAAACATAAGTGAGATTTATCAATTTTTGATTTATTATTTTATGATTATTATGTATCCTACTTTATTATTAATTAATTTGGATCCCCACATATTAAGGTTAGTGTCTAGTCTATTTTATTAAATATATTGATCAAATTAAGACTTTAAAGTCTTAACTAATTTATCCTCACACTATTTAGTTAATTAATTGACTTTGTTAAAAGTCAATTAGTTAACATTAGCTTGTAACTAACTAAAGTCATTTATAACTTATTTCATAACTAAAGTTAAGGATATTAAAGGAGATCAAGCATTCATTTGAAGATAGAAGCTCAACAGGTATTGAAGATTGAAGTATTTTATAAAGTCAATCATTTATCTCTTCTTTATATTCAATTTTTTTGAGATAGTACAACTTTTGTAGATAGACCCAATGGTACTTTATCTTACAGTTGAGTAATCATTTATGCAACACAGGTATATCCAATTATATTTGTCATCTATTACTGATTATCTAAAGTTTTATAAGTCTAATATATTTTGATGACTATTACTTACAGTCTTATGTGTAGAATTCAAGTATTCAACCTGAAAATGATGATCATTTGGCCTTTCTATGATACTTCATTGATCTATTCAATTGTTGAGTTGTCCTTTCAAGTTTTGTAATGAAAGATTGTTGGATTTCTCATTAAAAATTTGTCTTTTATGCTAAGATGACTCTCATCTTGAGACTCACAACTCTTTTGTAAATAATTAACTCTATTTATAATATAATAGAATTTCAGTTTCCTTCTAGATCTTTTCTCGTATTAGATATGTTATAATTTATTGTCTTGTTTTAAATAGTTAGGTTTGTTTCTTTCTTTATAGACTAGTAGTAGTTGTTTAGTTTAGTTCTTAATTTAATTTTGTTCTATATTTACTTTTTATTAATTTTATAACTATCTTTTTCCTAATCAAGTTTATAGTTTACTTTTCCTTTTAGTTAAATTAGTTTTAATTATCTTTAGTTTGTTTAATTTTCATTATTCTTGTAGTTTGTTTTAGTTTCTTTGTTTTATCTTAATTTCAGGTCTTTCTTTAGTTAAGTATTTTATTTTTATTAAGTTTTAGTATTATCCTGATTATTTGTCATTAGAATAGTTTAGATTTTAAAAGGTTTTAGATCTTAGTTTATTATTGTTTAAGTTTTATTTCTATTGTTAGATTTTCCTTTTCCTTTAGATTTTCTTATTTAGTTTCTTTTTTAGTTTAGTTTCTTTTTGTTTATCTTCTTTTTTGTTTTTTTGTTTCTTCTTTAGCTCTTTCTCTCTTTTTAGTTAGTCTCTAAACCATTACAAAATAATGAAGTTGTGAGTTCATTTTAATACACACACATGCACGCACACATGCACACACGTGTGCACACACACACACACACACACACACACACACACACACACACACACACACACACACACACACACACACACACACACACACACACACACACACACACACACGCACACACGCACACACACACACAAAATCAAATTTCTATTCTTTAAGAGAATTTCTAATTAATAGGTTTTCTCTGTCAGATAGAATATATTATAAATTTCTATTTTAACTGATTCTTATTTATATAATAGATTTTTGATTATGATAATGGAATAAGTTAATTAAATAACTTATTTATTATTTTCCCAAAAATTATAATAAAAACCCCCTCACATCTTTAGGATCTTAAATAAGCCTTTAAAACCCCTACGATTAGACTGGTATGATTCCAACTTGACCTTCACAGTAGGTGAAAGGGTTGATTCACTAACAGAACATTTTCCATCATCAATACACTAGTTTTTATAGTTTTTACCATAGTTAGAACCTTTGAATTTGACCTACAATAAGTTCACTTGTATGGACAGTCAAGAAATGTCATCACCTATAGGATGATATTCATGAAGTCTAATCAATATTTTCCTTTTACACCAAATTTATTTAATCAAAATATTATCTTATATAAAATAAATCTTTGCTCTTGAGTTCACCAAGAAAAACCTAATCAACCAATAGTCAACTCTCTTGTGTAATACATTCACCTATACAAACTTTTGGGACAAACCAATACCTAGATAATCTTCATCATGGAGTTCGATACAACTTTCATTTTTACTCAACCTTGATATAATAACTTCCATGGATTTTAAAATTCATTATTTGTTGACTAGTCCAAAACACACAATTTAAATTCAAATCCCAATGTCTATATTTTTTTAATTGCAATACTTATTTTCTAAGGCTTAAGATTGATGGTCTCTAGCACATCATAGTTAATAAGAGCAATTTGGGAGATTTATATCTTAAATAAGGAGACTCATCAAGAAACCAAAATTTTAGGGTAATTTCATGGGACCAAGATCAACATCTTTAAAACTTCCTTTGACCAAAATTGACTTTTATCATATAAGTAATAAATTCACAAACAAACTAAACCATTCATACATTTATGATAACCTATGATGGTCTAGCCTCTCTTAAGCAAAAATGGCACATTCTTCTCTCTCCAAAGGACACTATGAGACACTATAAACTCACAAATGTATCTAAGGATGCCTTAAAACCTTGTATAACATCTCAAGGACTCAAAAACATGATATTAAACCTCAAAACACCAAATACACCTCTTTATCATTAATGCACTAGACCTCAAGCTTTCCTTGACATTAATGACAACACATGACACAAATGACCATATTATAATAGTCTCCCCCTTTTTCATTGATGGTAAACCATACTCAGAATGCTTCTTCTGATATGATATTTCTCATCCATTCTAATATTTCTCCCCCTTGGACATTAATGACAAAGGACCATACAAACTCTCACAAGCTCATTCATATATAGAATTCTTGATCCTTGGACCTAAAAAAATGCTCACAGAGCTTCTATTTGACTCATCTCACACAAGAAAAAATTCCATACTTCACATTTTTCTCAAGGGACCTGAGTTATCTCCCCTTAACTCCATGCTCCTCCTAATCATACCACTTAAATCCAAAAACTAAAAGATAACAAACAAAACATGCACAACTTCTCACAAGATTGACATACCTTGTTTGAATATGCCATCACCCTTTCATAAGTTTCCAAATTCATACTAATATCTGAAATTATTAGACCCAAAAGACCTCTTTCAAATATCAATACACATTCTCATATGAATCTCACCACTACTACTGATTTGAACATCAAGAACATGCTTAAAATAACTAGACTTCCCTGAAACCATGCTCATAAGAGATCTCAAGACACTACACCCTATCATGCTACCTCAAAATGATATACAAACTAATTTATCAATTCACCTTCATGACTTTATTGTCATGAAATATAGCCAAGACCCAAAAATCATCCATCATGCTTCTTCTTTCTATAAAGTGTCTCCTTGAAGCTAGAAGAGACACCCCACACAAAGGGTCATAGAAAAAATTAAACCTAGGAGATGCTCACATATGCTCTATTACTTACTTGATCCTCTTGCATCCATTAGACTAATTTATTTCTATTATAATCCATTTAGGCATGTCTAACTTCATTGACTCACTAACCTCAACATCCATGATGGTGTTCATCTTCTCAACTCTTGAAACTATCTTATCTACCAATACACTATCATTAGCAACTAATAATAGGGAATCTTGATAAGGCTCATGCTCAACTACAACAAGATATTCTATTTGATCTATAGGTTACTTGGGACTAGTATTAACTATATTTTCTATAACTCTTGATAACAAGAGTTCCACATAGTCCTTCCTATTTGATTCTTTATCCATTATATCAAGTAATCCATTCTCACTCTTAGACTCAATCTGATCAACATTTACTCGTTTATCTCTCCAAATCTTAGTTTGGACCTTCTCATACCTTCTCAGGGCTCCATATCCTTTTACATACCTTGAGGATATCTTTACTCCATTTAGATATAATTTAGCAATATGGCCAGCCTTATGACAAAAAAATCAAGGAGAATTTTTCATACATTTTCCTTGAAGGTGACTGAGATCTCCCTTTGACTAATTTCTTCTCCTTAAATAGTATCTTTCCCTATGACTAACATGATTAAAAATAAAACAATGGACATAAAAAGAATCAGAAACCTTGAAAGCATTGGGCTACCTGATTGGCTTCTTCAATTTACCCTTCAAACTTTCATCTTTATTAGCTTGGACTAATATCTCATGATCTTTCTCAACCTTGACTTTGAGCCTCTCATGGTTATCCTTTAAACAACCTAACTCATCCTTTAACTAATCATACTCTTCTTCTCTTGATCTCAAACTTAAATATTCAATATCTAGCTAATTATTAAGATCTTGAATAGACATATTATCTTATTTTGCTTCTAAATCCAACTTAGATTCCAAGATACATACCTATTCCTTAAGAGCCTTGACCACATATTTCAACTCTTGATTCTCTTTCCTTAGCTACTTGGCCATATTGTGCTTCAAATAATCTCCTTTAGGCTTGTTAGGCCTACTCCAAAGGACCTGATCTGATACAAATTATTAGAATCATAACCATTGAGAGGGAGGGGGGTTTAATCAATGTAAAAACATTCACTTTTAATTCCTCTTATCATTCATCTATCAATCAAACTACTCTAGAGATATAACAAATCATAATCAACCATACATATGAAAACAAAGAAAGAACATAACACATGAACACAATAGTTATGTGAGAAACACTCATGTGGGATAAAACCCACTAAAACACATCTTGTAATATGGTCCTATAAACCATGAATCAAGATTCAGTTAGGCAACAATCCAACAAAGAGCACTAACCCCTAGAATTTAACAAGCACTAACTTGCTAGGAGGATACAAACCCATTTTTTGATCAATCACCCACTCAATCAAAAATATAAAACTCCACCTTGATTTTTTTTCCTCTCAAAACTGATGATGTATTCTACAACTCTCAAATATTCTTCTCACACAATCACAAAACTACCCTCCTTCTTCACTCAATTAGCCCTTATACTTAACCATCTCATCAATGTAATAATAAATAAATACCTTGAAGACATGAAACACATTAAATGTAAAAATTAAATGGATTTATATACATTATTAACCCTTCTACTCTTCTCTATTAGTTTGATATGTAATCAAACCCTTCACATAAGCATGCCTAGTCAAATAGGCCTAACAGCCTTCAAACAAAGCAACCCACTATATCATCACCTTCAGCGTCATTGTCATACCTTAAAAACATATTAAACATGTTATTATTATTATATAATTCCCATCACACACTTATAAAATTATATCTTCCTTCACTTCACTTTCCCATAGTCTAACAAATCAAAATAGCCTTATTAGGCCTCCTTGCTCAAACAACCATCATATGGCTTCATTAGGTTATATGACCTTTCTCAGCACACTAATACCTCCCATTATATTCTTATGTATGATCCTAAAATTTCCTATAAATGTATCCATTACCTTATTATACTCCTCAAGGTGCTCTTATATTCGTTTTTACTGACATACACTCTAACTAGTTCAAATAGCCAATTATGCCTTGTATTTATACCAATCACTTGATATTACCCATATAGGTCAAAAAAAAACATTTAAACACTTGAATAATACTTAAAATAGGTAAATATAAATTTTTTAATAGATAATCACTCACCATATAGGTTGGCCATTACCCTTAAGTGCCAAAACCCCATTAGGCCTAATAGAGACCTAATGCAATTGGGTCTATCTTGAGCAACCCATTACACTTAGCCATATTGGAAAAATAAGAGCCTCTAAAAACACATGAAACATATTAAAAATATTTAAAATACACCCTTTATAACCTTCATATATGTCCATACCACTTAGTACTCAAAAACATACCTTGAACCACACCATTAGGTCTTCTTGTCATTAGCCTTTCATACACAGAAAAAGTTTGCCTTGAATATTTGAAGAATATAGTCAATTTTATCAAAAAAACATAAAATTAAAACATATTTATGGAATATAAATGACTCATGGTCATAAAAATATACATTGGACATTACCAAACAAGGCAAAACACCTCAAACACACTCTTTCAATATGATCACTCAGAATTGTTAAACACTGCCAATGTATAATCAAGAACATTTGAATCTTCACACTTGTATAGGGAGAAAAATTGAATATAAATTAATTATAATAAAAATTTTATATTTGTAAAATATATTAAAATTATTTTTATTCTTAATTACTATCCAAACAATCTCTAATATACCTCTGCAAAGTGACTACTCAAACTGCATGTAGCCTTCAAAAATATAGTCGTAAATAACTTATCATTTGCACTTAAAAATACAATTTAAAACAATATATAAGAATTTTTAATATCATATGGAATATATAAAACAACATAATATGATTTTTATACTTCAAATTTTTTCAAGATGACATAAGAACATAAAACTCACTACCCCATAGAAAACTGCATGTAGCTTAAAAAACACAGTCAAGAATAATGTAATATTTATCACTTATAAGGGAAATTTAATGAAATATCATGAAAATTAATAGTCACTATGTGACATATATATAATTATACAATATATATATCTCAAAATCTATTGTTAATCATTGGTCTTACAAGCCCATTTCTCAAGCTTCTCTCTCATTGTTCAAACATAGCCAGACATGCCATTTTGGATTTCATGTTTCATCTTCTTAAACTCACTATAAAAATTATATAAATAATTTATTTCATGAAAAAACATCATATCCATTATATGCATCATATAATTATATATATCCTCTTACTCACCATTCTCACAAACTTACACAGGAATACACAC
Source organism: Torreya grandis (assembly GCA_037957365.1). Classification (NCBI taxonomy): domain Eukaryota; kingdom Viridiplantae; phylum Streptophyta; class Pinopsida; order Cupressales; family Taxaceae; genus Torreya; species Torreya grandis. Next base: position 249,839 of record JARHVA010001454.1, on the reverse strand, counting down.
ATCATCCAAAAACCCAGTTGAGAGTATTTGACTATTCACACATTAATAGGAGTTTCTCATGAATAATAATAAATAAAAAATAACATATGAGACATATAAAAAACTTAATGTGAAATAAATCATTCAAATCTATCCAAATCACTTTGAAATCATCTTTGTAATTAGCTCACTCAAATCTACTATAAACTACAAAAACATAGTCAAATTTGAAAAGAAATAAGTTAAATTTTATTTAATATAATGAATAAATTAATTTTTTTTGTTTTTAATTAATTATTAAAATACAAATTTTATTTTTATACCATGTCAAAATTCCTAATATTTCAGTCTATACATGTATTTCATTGACCACTAGTTTTTATGGTTTTTACCATAGTCAGAACCTTTGACTTTGACCTACAATAAATACATGTGTAAAGACATTACACACATGGAGGATGATTTTTTTTAAAATTAAAAAAAAATTTAATTTTAATCCAAATTTCTTTGATCAAAATCTTGTCTTATACACACAAATCTTTGCTCTTGGGTTCACCAAGAAAAACCTAGTCAATGAGCAGTCAACTCTCACATGAAATAAATACACTTGTACAGACCTCTAAGACAAAAAAACACATAGATAATATTAATAATGGATTATAATATAAATTTAATTTTTACTCCACCTTGATCTGACACATTTCATGGGTTATATAACTCATTTTTTGCTTACTGGTCCATAACACATAGTTTGAATTCAAATCCCAACATCTATGTTTTTTGCATTATAACAACTATTTGTCAGGGCTTAATATTGATGGTCTCTAACACATCAAAATTAATTAAAAAAACTTGGTATATTTATATATTAAAAAATGAGACTCATAAAGAAACAAAATTTTTAGGGGACCTTCATGAGACCAAAATCAACATCTTCAAAACTTCCTTTGACCAAAACTAACTTTTACCATACAATTAATAAATGCATAAACAAACTGAACCATTCATATCTTAATGATAGACTATGATTGTTGGGCCACTCTTATGAAATAATGTCAAATTATTATCTCTCCAAAGGACACTATGAGACACTATAACCTCACAAATGTATCTAAGGATGCCTCATAACCTTCTCTAACATCTCAAGGATAACACTTGCTATTATATCTCAAAACACCAAATACACCTATTTGTCATTAATTAAATACACTTGAATATTTCCTTGACATAAATGAAAACACATGACACCAATTACCATATTTTAACAATTGAGGTAAGCATGTTTGAGTACTAGTTCTTGAGTACAAGGTGTCTTGAGAAGCCTAGTCCAGACCCTGTGAGAAGGTGTGCATAGTGAAGTTTGGTGAAGTAAGTAATAAAAACCTTGTGATAGGGTTTTTTAAATTATCTTATCATGTAATTAAATTTTAGATAATTTTATAAGTGTTTCAAGGTTAGTTATCAATATTCAAGTGTTGAAGAAGCCTAATCATGGCACTAGTCATGGCATGTAAAGTCACTGTGAGAAGGTATGAGTATGGTGAGTTATTAATATGGATGAACAAAGGCATGATGTGTTGTATGAGGTTGTTTTATTATGTATGAGATTAATTTTATAACTCATGAGAGTCTTATGGTGAGCCTATATGGGTAAGACCTTCAGACCAAGTCTGTACTTATACCACTTCTAGACCCTACCTGGCTTAATGAAGTATCATGATCTATTGTCAAGGCATATGAAGGATTTATGGAATTTTTTAAGCAAGAGAGAGGCTGATTTATTATGTGACTATGGTGGAAAGTTCATGGATAGAAGCATGAAGGTCATTTTAAAGGCCTAATGTGGTTTATAAGTCAAGGTCTAGAAAGCAAAGAGAGAGAATGTGGCCTAATGAGGGGTCATGATAAAATTTTCAAGTGTTTGATATTATGTAATAATTTTTAGAGGTGATTTATGTTTTTTCAAGTGTTTTCATTCAGTTTTATTTCATATCATGAAGAACAAGGCATGAAAATTTGTTTGGATGTCTCTCGAGTGCTAAGAATGAAGGGTTCTCAACCCAAGAATGATTTTATTGTGCTCATGAGCTCATAAAACCTTTTAATCAGAACCTAATATATTAATGGTATATGGGTAAAGGTAATAGATAAAAATTATAGTCATTATTTTTTGGATTGAGGGGCTATACTTGATGAATAATTGTTAAGAATGGAAATAGATATAAACCCTCTTAGAACCATAATAAGGACCAGATGTTAAAGATGTTGATAAAAAGTGACTAGAATATATTGGTATGCTTAAGTAAGATATTATATATTTTATTTTACTCTCAAAATTACCTTCCATTGGTATTGGTTAGAGAGAGGAGAGAGAAAATGTTGAGTTACAAGCTTATTCTTGACGAAGTTATTGTAACTATAAAAAGTTATATTGGACATAGTAATAAAATGGATGGATGAATAAGGTAGAGACTCATGTTTCATGTAAATTAAGGTTTATGTACATTTTATAGTCCTAAATTGTGACAAATTGGTCATCCAAGTTATCTAGTCACTAACAGGCCTAATAGTGTAAATAATGAAAAACCCAGGCAACAATGAGAAAATGATTATGAATATGTTATCATGATATAATGATAAAACCAAGTGCATGGATATGTTTTTTGGGAATTTTATTTTATATTAATTATTTGTATAAAACTTGGAAGTCATGTATGGTGGTGAAAATGTTGAAGCCATAATGGCTTGTCTGACTCATTAAGGTATGTGTGTAGTTAAATCAACAAATTGGTCTTAATACCAATAGTTACCAGTAGAACATATAATGTTTGTATTTTAATATGGTATATATATTTAATAGGTTCATATTAATACATAATAATTCTTTGAAAGTGTTCATATAGGTGTTAAAGGTCAATGTCACCATGATTGTGCTTTAAAGTAAACTAACAATTCTAGGTAAGCAAGTTGCATTGATGAGTTTGAGACTCTATGCCATGATTTAAAGTATATAATATATATGATGTTGTATTTTATGAATTAAAATTCCTTTTGATTATTTTTTAAATATTTAAAGTTAGTGTAAGAGGTTGAAAATTTAAAGTCAAAATGGCTTGTCTGGTTTATGCAAGATTGTGTGAGATAAGGTCAGAAGATTGGTTTGCAAGAAAAATGTCTAATATTAAATATTATGGTTTATATGATTTAGGTTATTATGAATATTTTAAATAATATTTTTAATATATTTAGAATCATTTAAATTTTAATTTTAGGTGTTTAATGTCAAGTAGTTTCATGATTGGATTTTGATAGTCCTAACAGTTTTGAGTGAGCATACTAAAGAAATGAGTTTAATCCTTTTTGCCCTAATTTAAAGTGTTTAAAACATATGGTGATGACCTTGAGGTGATATAGAATATATATATGAAATTTTTTGATCATTTTTTAGTGGCTTAAGTGAGTTTGAGCTTTAGTATTGAAAGATTTTTGGTGTACACAGGCCTAGTAAGACTAAGTACTAATGAGGGGTTTCAAGTACTGATTTGTTATAAAATGTCTTGTTGAGACTATAAGACATTAGTGGGGGTATATTAAATTATATTATTATTTTATGTGTATAGTTTTAAAGTGTTCCAATAAAGGTAAAGTGTAACATGTCCTAAAGTAGACCTAATTAATGGAATTAGGTTTCCATGAGACCTAAAAGTGAAAGGAGGTCTAATAGAGTTATGATAGACAAAAATGGACTGAATATCCATTTGAGTTATGTTTAAGAGATTTTATAAGACATATCCCATGGCTGAACTAAAAGGTTAAGGGCGAGAAGCTAACTAAATGGCATATGAACAAGGAATGGTATATATACAAGGCAATTTTAGGCCTATTTTAGTATGTAGAGTGGAAGTGAATAAAATAATATATTTTTAAGAATAAAGAGGTCTTGTAGACCATTAAAAGAGACTATAATATATGTAATGAATATTTTATAGTGTGTCTATATATGAATATCAATGTCATATGATATAATCTATCTTAAAGAGATCTAGTTGAGCGAAGAAGCTTAGTAGGTAGTTTGAGAGGGATAAAAGAGTGAGAAGAGATAAATAAGGTGATCATCATATTGTGAGAAAAAATATTTTTTTAAGGTGATCAAAATTTTTATGTGGTTGATTTGGTACTGAATCATCTAAGAGGTTGGTGCCTCCTTGTAGGTTGGTTCTTGTTAAAGCCTAGTTGAGTGGGTGTTTGACTAGTTGGGGTTGGTGTTCCATATGGAGTTGGTGTTTCACTAGAGATTGGTTTTCGTATTATAGTAATGTAGTCCATTTTCATATATCATTTGGTTTTCTTACCCTTTAGGGTTTTTCATATATGTAATGTGTTATCTTGTTTCATGATTTTGTATGGTTACATATGCTTTGCTAGATGTTCATGTTTGTATGAATGGTTCATGGATGCTTAAGTGTAATTGAATGGTTATTTTGAAGACACTGATTTACCCCAATATTAGTGATTGTACATCCATATTATATCTCAAAATACTTTTCACATCTAATATGAAGGATTAAAATGGTATATATATAGTGGTTGCTCAAGCCACATGATAGGGACCAAGAGCAAGTTCATCTCATTGAAGAATAATGTTGTAGGAATAGAGATATTTGAAGATAACACAACTGCCAATATAGTTGTCAATGGTATCTTAAGTTTGGATAATGGAAATACCAAGATAGATAATATGTTTTATATGTAAGGTTTGAAATATAACCTACTTAGTATCATTCAAATATGAAATCAAGGACACACATTAAACTTTCATGACATATGGTGTGATATAAGGAAATCTAAATCAGGAAGGCTAATTACCAATACTAAGAGGATTGAGAACAATATATATGTATTAAAATAGATCAAGAAATATAAATGCTTTATGATCAAGATATATGAATGTTGGATATGGCATAGAAGATTGGGCCACCTAAACTTTGACAATCTGGTCAAGATAAGCACTAAGAAGTCTGTGAAGAACATGCCTAAGATCACCAAATCAACAAACACACTTTACAACGCATATAAAAATGGTAAGTAGACTATAAGAATGTTCAAATCCAAGGAGTACTCTAATACAATACCTTTGGATTTAATACACATTGATCTCTATGGGCCTACAAGAATCAAAAGTATTCAAGGAGATAATTACTTCATATTAATTACAGATGACTACACAAGAATGACTTAGGTAACAATCTTGAAAGACAATTTAGAATCCCTTGATAATTTCAAGGAATTTAAGGCTCTTGTGGAGAATGAGAAGAATATAAAGATAAAATACTTGAGATCTGATAGAGGAGGAAAGTTTTGGTCTAATGAGTTTGATGACTTCTATAAGGTCCATGGGATAAGGAGACAATTATCACAAGCTAGGAAACCTTAGCAAAATGGGGTAGTGAAAAGAAAGAATAGAACAATTCAAGAGATGGAAAGAACTATGTTAAATGATTCAAGGTTAGTTGATGGATACTGAAAAGAGGTATTAAGCCCAAAATCTACATTTTGAATACATGATAGATAAGGATAAATGGTAATAAGATTCCTTATGAACTATGGAAAGGTATACCTGCTAATGTGGAACACTTTAAAGTATTTAGAAATAAATGCTTCATCAAAAGAGATGATTAAGACTTAGGTACATTTTATTCTAGGTCTATTAAAGGTATATTCTTAGCATACTCATCAGTGAGCTCAACCTATAGGTGTTATAATAAGAGGTTTCAAAAGATAGTGAAAAGAACCAATGTGAATGTTGATGAGACAAGTTCTAAGAAGTCACACTCACAATCAAAGGATAAACCAGAGAATATGGACTTCAATAATGAAGAATAACCAATAGATATATATGAAGAAGAAGAAGTTTAGTAAATACAAGACTCATAAGGCCCCTTGAGATGGATTCAAAGAGATTATCCTGAATCACAAATCATTGGCAAAAAAAATGCAAGTATGCAACCAAGAAGAAGGTTTTAAAGTAACCTAAATCAAGAGAATGTTTCTCTATTGTCTAATATTAAACCTAAAAACCTTATAGAATCAAGCAAAGACAAGTTTTGGATAGGTGATATGAATGAGGAGTTAGACCAAACAGAAAAGAATGAGACTTGGGAACTAGTTCCTAGGCTTAAAGACAAGAATGCTATTAACACAAAATGGGTGTTTAGGAATAAGTTGAATGAAGATGAAGAAGTCACTAGGAACAAGGCTAGATTGGTATTCAAGTGGTATGCACAAGTTTAAGGGGTATATTTTTAGTATACCTTTGCTTCAATAGCAATATTAGAAGCTATTAGATTATTTATAGCATATATAAGGTTCAAAAGATTCAAGGTGTATCAGATGGATGCCAAATCTACTTTTATGAATGGGGACTTAAAAGAAGAGGTGTACATAGAGCAACCTAAGGGTTTCTCATTATCAAGTAATAAGGACTATGTTTGTAGATTAAAAAAGGCTCTTTATGGTCTAAATCAAGCTCTTAGAGATTGGTACACCAGATTAGATAGGTATCTATTAGACCAAGTATTAAAAAGAGGAGTTTTAGATAGTAATCTATACATAAAGACAAAAAATGACCATTAGTTGATATTAGTTATCTATGTGGATGATATCATATTTTGTGGAAATAGTGAGAATATGACTAAGGCCTTTGTAGATGTGATGAATAATGAGTTTGAGATGTCCATGCTAGGAAAACTATCATTCTTTCTTGGGATACAAATAAATCAATAAAAAAAGGTATATTCATTTCAAAAGCTAAGTACATAAGAGAAACGTTGAAGAAATTTGAGATGGAAGATTGCAAGGTTGTTAGTGCACCTATGATCATAGGATGTAAGTTAAAAAAGGAAGATGAGTCTCAAAAGGTCAATCAAACATCATTTAGGTAAATGATTAGAAGTTTACTATACACTAATACCTCTATACCTAACATCATGCAAGTAATAGGCTTTGTGGGAAGATTTCAAGTAGACCCAAAGGAAAATCATTTGCAAGTAGTCAAAAGGATACTTAGGTATCTCAAGGGGACTATGGAGTTTAGCTTATGGTCTCTTATGAGAAAGGAATTTAACTTGATATCTTGTATAGATACAAACTAGGCAAGGAATTTAACTTGATATCTTGTATAGATACAAACTAGGCAAGGAATTTATATGATAGGAAGAGTAGTAGTGGAGGAGCTTTATTCTTAGGATAATGCCTAGTATCATGGATAATCAAGAAGCAACCATCTATGGAATTATCTAATTGTGAGGCTAAATACATTGTGGTAGCTTTATGTTGTATTAGGTCCTATGGATGAGACAAACCTTAAAAGACTACAAGGTGGAGTATGATAGTCCTAGCCCCATCTATTATGAAAATACAAGTGCAATAAGAGTTTCAAATAAACCTATCATGCACTCAAGGACTAAGCCAATTCCCATCAAATATCATTTCCTAAGATAATAGGTAAATTAACAAAGTGTTAAACTTGAATATGTTTCCATAAAGGATCAAATTGCAGACATTTTGACCAAACCACTTTCAAAGGCAACATTTAAACATCTAAGATAGTAATTGGGGGTAACTCTTTCCCCTAGTAGTCATTATGGAAGTCAAGTGATTATGGGGAGCTAATCAGGTGATTTATTATCTCCAATAGTAGGTGAGTTATGCGAAGAAGGTATGCATAGAGATAGGGGGAGCATTCTTGTATGATGCTTCATTGACTCATAACCTTGTGTATTGAGTTCTTTGGTTATAAGAGGTGTGATCCAAGAAGTTTTAGGTATCTCTTTGTCATTAATGTCAAAGGGGGAGAAATTTTAAAATGAGGGAGATATTACCTATTGAGATAATTTTTAAAGAGTTATTGCCATAAATGACAAAGGGGGAAATTGTTGAGTATTGTCATTGATGTCAAAGGTGCATCTTGTGAAGGTTAATGTCAAAGGTGACTAATCCTATTTGGTAGTGTGTGATGTGACAAGGTGCATTAAGAGAGTTTTTTCATGATAGAGTGGTGTCATGAGAGAAAGAGAAAGAAATAATTTGAAGGCAACTAATGTTTTATGTTTACATTAACGTAAAAGTCATTGATGTCAAAGTGCATAAGAAGCCTATCCATGAGCTTAGTCATGACATGAAAAGGTATGTGTATGAAAATGAATGAACACAGGCATGTAAATTTTATATGCCACTATTTTATCATGTATGTGATGCATTGAAACACTCATGATAGTTTTAGGGTAAACTTATAGAGGTAGGGCCTTTAGACTAATCCTACACCTAGACCTCTCTTAGACCCTACCTAGCCTAATGAGTTATGAAGATAATATTTTAAGGAAATTATGCATATATGAGCATGGACAGAGGTGAGATAGGTTAGGTTAGGCATGTTCATAAGGTTTTAAGTCATGGTTTGAAGTAAATTGCATGAATCACTATTTTAGGCCTTCTTGAGTCCATAAAATGAGGTTTCAAGACATAAAAATTAGTTTCAAACATTTTTTATCATGTGTAAACTCTACATGGGAACCTAATATATTTAAGGATATATGAGTAAGAGTCTTATTTAATATCTCTAGGCATTGGTTTTTCATTTAAGGGATAGTCTTTTATGAACAATCGTTAACACCAAAACTATGTTAAACCTCCCTAAAACCCTAATAAGGACCTAATGTGAAAGATATTATTCAAATCAATTAATAATGGATTAAAATTCCTAAAAAATCTATTGGATCATGTATTTTACTCTCCCAAGTACTTCTAGGTGGTGGTGGTTAGTTAGATGAGAGAGAAAATACATAGATACAATCTTATTTATCAAGAAATTATTGTAGAACTTAAAGTTTTTATTGGTTAAGAAAATAAAATGAATGGGAAAATAATGTATAGATTCATATTCATGTCTATAATGAGTAATGTATAGGTTATACCCTTCAAATTTTTGAATTTGGTCATCCAAGCTATCCAGTCGTAGATAGACCTAATGGTGCAAATAGTACAAAACCAAGGAAAAGATGAGAAGATGGATTTAAAGGTTTGAGCATATAAAATTAATAAAAAAAAATTCATGAATAGTTTATTTATTAATTTTAATTCATGTTCATACTTTTAATAAGCTTTTAAGGTTAGTGAATATGGTGAAATAGTTGATCACAAAATGACCTATCTGGTTCTAATAAGATTGTGTGGTATAAGGTCAAGAAATTGGTCTGCAAGACCAATATTTTCCTTTAGACCATATGATAATTATATATGAGGATGGTATGGATATATAATAATAACATTTAAATGCATTATGAGTCATAAAAATTATCTACACATGTGTTGGAGGTCTAAGTCACCATGACTTATTTTTGAGGTAAATTAGTAGTTTTAAATGAGTGAGTTGCAGAGATGTTCTTGAGTCTTTATCTTCTAAGTGAAAGTGTTCCAAGAATTTATTGATTACTTTGAGGTAATTTAGAATATTTATATTTTTTTATTTTTTTAGAGTTTAATATCTTAAGGGTGTTTAAGCTTCATTTTTGCAAGATAGACTTTTGAGGTACACGTGCCTAATAGGATAGTTTGTCCTAAAAGATATTTCATGGTATGAGTGAAGTATATAGGTCTAACCAAGAATGGATAAGGTCACTATAGGTAATTATATAAGTTATTTAATGGTTTTTAATTGTTAGATAAAGCCATCTGGGCCTAAGAGGATCAATATTTGATGTTAAGAAGATAAACCTAATGCAATTAGTTCTCCATGAGACCTAAACAAGAAATGAGGTCTAATTGAGTTGTTTTACATAAAAAGGAGTAAAAATTTAATTTTAATCATGTTTATAAGATGTTATAATACCTATTATATGGCTAACCAAGTGTTGTGTGAGTATGAGACTAGTATATATACAAGGCAATTTTAGGCCTATTTTAATGTAAGTAATATAAGCAAATAAAATATTACTTGGTAGAGTAGAAGGAGGTATTGAAATGAGACCATAACATAAGATAAGAAGGTTTGGTGATCAAAATTCATGATGTGGATGATATGGTGTTGAGTCACTTAGGGAGTTGGTGATTCTTTACAAGTAGGTGTTTGTTAAAGCTTAGTCAAGTGGGTACTTTACTGTATTAGGGTTGGTGCTCAATAGAATTTGGTCTTTTTTATTTTATAGGAATATATTCCATTTTTATAGATCAAAATTGGTTTTTTTCCCTTGAGGTTTTTCTCCACTCATAATATGTTTTCTTGTGTTATGTTCATGTGAATTATTCTTTATACATTGTTATATCACTATATTATTTTCTTGGTTCAAGAAATGTTAAAGGATAATTGAATGAAAGTTTTGAAACACTGATTCATGCCCACTCTTACTTATTGTGATTCAAACAATTTTTTAATGTATATACTCATATAGACTATTCCCTTAGGGTAATAGTTTTAGGAGGTGCTCATATGGATGTTTTGTTTGACAACCCATTCATTGATTTTGGCTCCAAGGAAATCCATTAAATTTCTAGAGATAATGGTGGTTAAATTGAATATTTTTACAATGACCTCATACTAGACTATAATTTATTCCTTGTTATATTATTTTAGTGCTTGATTCAATTTTGCATAACTGTGATATTTGGTTATGCCTGGGTATGACACATTCTTTATCATGAGCATTTGATTCAAGGTTTCATTCACATAAGAAACCTGATTATGTGGTTTATTACATGGAAGGAACAATTCATATTCCTACACCATGTTATTTTACATGGGCACAAGGGATATTTAAGTGTTTATAACATTGGAGATTTGCACATAGGGTGGTATATTATATGGAATTTGGTTCTAAATCTACATGCCACCTTGATAGGGAGAACTATTTGATTGATATGGTTGGTTGAAAGGTTTATAAGTCCTATAATTTTATGTTTGTTGGATTTTAAGAACCACTAATTCATTTCCAAATATTTTCAATAATGATTTAACATATTGTAGATCACTCGAAGGTGTAGGCAATAGAGTAGGAAAGTTAGGTGTAATAGGGATGGGTGATAGGGTTGGAATAAAAAGTGAGGAAAGTTGACTTGTGGATGGGAGATTAGGAAAAAATGGTATAGGGAATTTGGGAATAATATTTCCATCTTGAATCAAGTAATTCTTTGTGCACACAATAATATCATATGTATCAAGAAGCATAATTCCTCCCATGGATTGGATCATTATAGCTATGTCACTATTGAGAGCCTTAAAATAATAAAAGAATGAATTATTTGGAGATGGCTTACATAAAGGTGATATTATATCCTAGACCATTTATAATCTAAAATTGAAATCAACCATTAGCTCATGTGGGGATCTATTAATATTGGTGAGCTATTCTATAAAAGATAAGTGGTTACTTCTATGTTCAAATTAATTGCATAGTTGCTCTTATAACTCATCCTAGTTGTGAATAGAATTTTGCCTCAACCCATAGTACCATTTGAGAGCATTTCCTTTTAAGGAAGAGGAAATCAACTAACTACTACATTATCTTTCATGCTATGGTAAACTAATAATATATTCACAACATCTTGAATATGTTCTATAGGGGAGATTGCATTGTCACTAGTGAAATAAGATAAGTTTCTAAAGGTTAAAATAGGGATGTCATCATACTAAGCTATAGCCAAAGGGATACCCTAATTTGAGGGTATAAATATATATTTATTCTATGTATCTATGAATGCAATAGGGAATAATCCTCTTATAGGTTGGGGAAATATACCAAAAGGAGGGGTAGACTGATCTCTTAGGGAATCTTGGCTTGAATCACTAATTCCCCTAATTAGAGACAAGGATATTATAACTCTTCTTATTATAGAGGGTGAAAGTAGCTTAGTGAAATGGAAATTAGTACATATTTAATATTATCTAATTTTCCTTGTCATATAGATGAAAGGCTAATCTTTCACAAACTATAAATGCTTGTAGTTGTTAGGTGCTCTGTAGAGTGTCCTCAACACTGTTGACTAAGAATACCACCAAGATCTTAGATTAATATTTTTATCAGTCCCATCAAACATGTCAAAAATATTATCACTAAAAATGTGCACCTATGGATAGATTGATTCATGAGTATGATTTAAAATAGGGCACAAAGTGCAAGTGCTTAGTGTGGGGCACATAATTACTCGATTCAGGGTTTGGGTGTATTTAGGCATACTAATGTGCACATAAGATCTAGTGTCTCATAACAATAATAGGAACATACCTATGGTGTGGAACTCTTGCACTACTTGGGATGAATCTCTAGAGAATGCTGAATTCCTTCTAATCTAAGTGTACCTAGTTTAAGATAAACACACAAATCTATAAATAGTAGAAATGAAATCTATAGCTAATGCTAAACCTAATTTGGAAAGGGAAAAGGGATGTAAGAGGTAATAATTTTGTTGAAAGGGAAAGTAATGATGCATTACGAGTAGAATGAATGCATTGCCTACTTAATCTCATAATAAGACTAAAGAACTAAAATACACAATCCTCAAATTGGTCATCCACTACATAAGTGTTTTGTATGGAAGTATGGTAACACAATGTAGCATTGAGAGGAATGACAAGTGGTCTAAATATAATGCCTACATAGACCTATGTAAACATAGTTTCTAACCTATAAAAAATCTATATTCCATGAAAATGTCCAAAATAAGGACATCAATGAGAGGGATAAACATTCACGGATAAAGATTGACAACTGTTAATGCACATAGAACATAGAGTACGAAGGAAAGATAGTTCCATTCTCATTAATTTCAATGCCTTAGATAATATTACAAACTAGAATGGGTAGATATTTGTTACACTAAGGAGAAGGATACACATACAATAAAAAGTGGGGTTTTTATAGGGCCAAGCAAGCTCTTATGCAATAAATTAACTAGTTGGAATGGTTGATAGAAAATTGAATTCAAAGATTGGCACTTGGGGCTCTAGGTCAATAAAGAAGACCAACTCACCACATTAAAGTAACTAAGAGCCATGTTTATTAGATTCTATCAAAAAATTTAAATATGGATGTGGTTGAAAGGATTCTTTTAGATCTATGTGTGTGTCTGGTAATGAAGGATGCTTAGGAAGTTAAGGGAGGCATGTGTCCATGCTTTATCATCTAAAATCTACTTTTGATTTTAAATTTTTTTTGATGTAACTCCATTTAATTCTAAAATACCTATAACTACTTCTTATAGTTTTATTCTACTTATCAATCCATTTGGGTTCACTTGCTAATGCAAAAATTGTGCAGCTATTTTTAGATTCTACCATGTCATATTACATGCACAATATAAATTTGTGCCCTGCACCCTTAGGAATTATCTGTGCACATGACTATGTACACTCAGGACCTTGTTGGGTTCTACACAAGTGGTGTGCTTTCACATAGAGCGATTTCATGGGAAAAGGACATGCGAATTTATTTAGTCTCTATATCTTGGTTAATCTTTGCACTCTTAAATTCATTCATTTAAGTGCATTCTCACTTTACACCTTGACCTATGCACACTTTAGTACTTGGTTACATTCTACATGAAGAGTATGCACTGAATTCTATGTAATAAGATGAGCTCTAAAGAGAAATGTCACATTAATATAGGTAAACTAATATCCTGCAAACTAGGTGCATAGAATAATTTCTTACAAAAGTATAAGGTTGTGATTATTTCTACACTTAGTCCTTGTTGGCGGTCTCATGAGTCTATGTATTATATTTTGGAGATTTATTGATCTACATAGAGGAAGGTGCACATCCTAAAGATGATGAGATCATAGATGCCAACTATTATGATTGAGCTTGGGTATTTAACATTTTAGCACAGAGGACTTTTTGAGAAAAAGAATTCACAAGAGGAATCAAGATTTTGGTGAATTCTTACAATTTAAATCTACACTATGTGCAATTACCTATTATCAATTCCTAAAACATAGGAACCTTGCACATAACATTTTAATGCATGCTTTAAGTTTTACACTTTTTTATTTATTTCTATATGGGACTTGCACCATCAATCCTTGAAATCTAAAAAAGTTTCGAATAAGAAATCTAAATATGTTTTACAAAAGATGTGAAGACCAGTCTCTCTTTAAAAAATGTTAATTCAAAATCACTTAGTCATTTTTGATGAACTCTAATTAACCTTGAAGCTTTGAATTATTTAATTTAGATGGTTCTCCTCCACAGTGACCAAAAATGGTCAACATGCATTATTTCCCTTTTCCCTCTTTTGAGCTCTAATGGATATATTTTCAATTTATAAATCACCTAAGGTTATCCTAGACCTATTTCAAACCACACACAAGTACCAGATCAGTATATATACATGAATTTTATCCCTTTATCCACTATATGGAACTTAGATGTAAATACACACAAATAAGTGTAAAATGATTTGTGCATAATCAAGGTTATTAATCCCTATTCTACCCTAATTTTACATACAATCATATAAACCATCTTAAGTTTAGAATACATATCTTTCAAGTCTCAATCATCACTCAAATCATTAAAACTCACATTTATACTATCTTCACTTGCACTTGCACCAATACTTAGGTGGGGAAAAGTACACTGGGATTGATTTCTCTTTAGAGTATTAGTATATAGGTAAGTCTCATCAAGAGGGTTACCCAACTAATATTAGATGTTTACTACTTGTGCCAATTTAAATGCCCTAATCATATGGAGGTCTAGGGTTTGTATAAAAATCAATAATAATAATAGGTCATAGACAATGAATCAAGATTTGTCCACACAATAATAGGTTTGGTAGACTCAAACACATGTGCTCCCCAAAGCTTAGAATAGTTCTTACATAGAGGAAACTATCACTTTAAGTGGACACTATTTCCACAATGCTACAATATAGGGTAGGATGATATTATCTATGAGGGTTTCTCACACTTGGATCCTATTTACGACACTCAGGCTAGCTCTTATACCAAGTTTTAGCCTCTAGATCCTTCATCTTAGACATTTTATAGTTAAGTATTCATTTATCTCCTTCATTGTTATTATTAAAAATATCATTTTAGCTCAATTATTTCATAAGTAAGTGGTTTTATTTATTATATATTTTATACTCAAATTTAGTTTACTCAAACCCTTTAACAACCTAGGGATTACACTCCATAAACCCTAAAAAGTTAATTCATTTGGTGAACCCAAGTTACTTTAAATACTACCCAAACCCTAGCCCTAAATTTTATTATGGTTTGTAACCTTTATTTTATTTTCCTTGGCTATGTTAGGCTTTTAAAATTTTATATATTTTGTTTTATTATCACTATTTCATTTTATTTGTTATATGCCATCTCAAAAAGTTATATCTCTTCCTTTATGGAGAAGTGCTAGGAATAGTGGAAATCCTATTGAGCATACTCATATTCATTTCATTTGAGATTATAACATAGAAAAAGGAATATTTAAAATTTCCATCATTGATACTTCAAACCCTAAATATGTGGACTTTAATGATATTAAATCCGAAGATGAGCAAAAAACTCAAGATCAAAATGATACACAAGATGGGAATCAAGACACTCTCCCCCCACTTAACAATCAAAATATTATAGATTTTATAGAGTTTTAGAGATATACTTACGTAATATCCCCATGATCATGCTCATATTCTTCAAGACATAATGTAAATAAAGAAAAAATCAAATAATGATCAATCTTCCACTCCCCCATATAATAATATTGTTGCACCTACTTTGGGGGGAATTCATCTTATACAACAGCTTATTTTAACTTGAAAAATTTAAATAATGGAAACAAATCCTATAGATAGTTCCTCCTCTCCAAATGTATAATCCTTTGTTCATGATATCCATGAAATATAGGCCAAGGTGTTACATCTTCAACAGGGTGATACTAGGCCATCACATTCCTTGGATTCTCGTGTTCTTTTACATACACCTTTGGCACAACACATAGTGGAAACTCCTTTTCCATGTAGATTCATGGCACCTAGGATTACATTGTATGATGGTAAGGGTAACTCAAAGAAATATCTACAATATATACATGCATCATGGTTGGACTATGTGTCCAATGATTAGATCCTTATGAAGTTGTTCCCATGTAGTCTAAAGGACTATGCCTTACAATGTTTCTATGATCTTTCAAATCAGTCAATCATAGCATTCAATCCATTGGTAGATGTGCTTTTTTCACACTTTTCAATCAAGATCATTGATAAGGTTTCATATGCTAAAGTGGCACAACTTAATAGAAAATACAATGAGCATATATCATAATATGTCTTGTGATATAAAACTATATTAGTAGAGATGACTAAACCCATGGTAGATAGAGAGATCCAGGATATATTAAAATAAATTATACTACCATCATTACATGGGCTATATTATTCAATAAGTTTCCAACATTCAGATATTTATGCCACACAGTAAAAGAAAGGGAAGTCAAGCTTCTCTCTATAGACAAACTAAAATACACAACTATATCAGATATAACTAATAAAAGTTTTAATAAGCCTCCATACAAGATGAAACCTAGTGAAAACAAGAATGATCAAAAGGTCATAGTTAATGCAATTTCAAATCCACCTCCTCACTTGGTTTTATCATATCCTCCATAGAGAGTCTTCAAAAATCTTATATAATCATAGGAAATGTCATATATCTCCCTCCCATCAAAGAGATTGATAGACTAGGCCTCTTCTAGAGAAATATGATTTTAATGCATTCTATTATTATCAAAGGGCCCTGAGACATATTACAAATAGATGCATTAATTTATGACATAAGATACATGTCCTGATGGAGGATAATATCATTGGTGTGGGAACACATACAAAGGCACCTAAAGTTTAACCAATAGAAGCCAAGGTAATGAAAATATTTTTAGATTCATTTCCAAAACACACAACTAATGAGGGAAGAGGCACTTCAGGTGATCACTACACATATCAGGCTCATCCACTATCAAAATCCTATCATACTAATATAGAGGATACTCAAACCTATATAATATCTTCAAGGTATGTCATTTTATAGTGCTAGCTATACATCTCATCACTTTTACTTAATAGGATATTGTTGATGATTATTCAAATTTATATGCAATATTTGTATGACCCTACATTGATCAATATCTTATATAGAGTGTCATGGTTGATAGTGATCAAGTGTCAACATGTGTACCATTAAACTTATATATAATTTAAGTTATTCAGATTATGACATTTATGTGACCAATATAATTATTCATGGTTTTAGTGGCCATATTCATAGATCCATTGGTGATATTTTACTCCCATTACAAGTTGGGCCAACACATGTGGCCACTAGGTTCTTAGTCATACCTAGTGTAGGCATATTTGATATGTTATTGGGTAGGCCATGGATACAGTAGCTCTAATCCATTCCATCCATCATACACATATGCCTAAAGTATATACATTTTAATAAATTGGTTACATTTGAGGGGATTTTATATGAGTATCCTTTACCTATCCCACAATTAGTTACACAATGGCCACTAGTTATAGTCTCAAGTATAGTTTATATTAGTACACCACATATTTTAGTTGAGCCACAAGCGTAGGTGAGTTATACTTCCATAATGTTACCATGTACACATACTCTCCCATAGAGACCCTTATTATAGAGACCCCTAAAAAAGATATATGTTATAAGTTCAAGAGAACCTCTCTCTACACCTTTCATTCTGAGATTAGTGTTTTTGATTTCCTAGGGTTCTCATCATAGAGCATCCACATTAGCTACAACATCTTATACCAAATGGGTCCCTAAAAACCCTATAGTTCATAGACTAGTTTAGCTAGCTTCACATGTTCATAGGACAATTCCCATGATGGTTTAATTAGCTTATCAGATTCCTAATCTTACTCCACAGGTAATTTCAGCTATAGATCACTCAACATTGTCACTTCTTAGATCACATATACCTTTTCCCACATCATGCACAATAATTCTTCCGTTGTTTGATACAAGACACCTTGATAGTGAGTCTCTTATGAGACTCATTAGTTAGCATGTTCCTCTCTAATTGTACATAACTTATGTCCAAAAATTACAAAAACAATATAATATGTCAAAAACACAAAAACATTCAAATATTTGATCAAAAAATATAAATTATAGATTGCATGTATTTTCATGTTTACATTTCTTATACTTTTTAGGTACTACATATGCTATCTATGTTAGTATAGTCAATTTTATCATACATACATGCTTCACTTATTCTTTTTAATTATTAGCAAATGCTTATAGGTCCCAAGTCCACCACAAAAATCTATATTTGTTACTATCTACCCACTAGGGGAACATACACAGATACACAAATTCCTTATTTGATACATTCACCCATTTGGGGCATCTTATACACAGTTTCAATTGCCAGGTTACATATTTTAAAACTATATATCATAGATTTAACATTATTATATCTTAATATTGATCATCATAAACTAATAATTTTTGTCGACTACTACTATATAATTAGTTTATGTACATCATTTATCTTATACATATTTTTACTACATGTTCATGCATACTTTAATTTATAGATTTACTAGTTTAGACTTGATTTTGCCTATATGATTCTACATCTACTTGAGGGAATTTGAATATGACATTATTTGATGGATCTATGCTACTTACTTTCATTATATGTATGCTTTGGACATATTCCCATGTCCTTGTGTGTGCCTTCATAATTGTGTATGTCAACATTTGAGCATGTCCTTCCATGTGACTCTAATCCAACATACTTTCTCTTATGTATGTTGACATTTTAACATATCCTTGTATGTATTACTTTCTCAAATTTAGTGGCATGCCCATGTCCCTTGTATTGTGTCCCCTTGGCCTATTTCATGTATGTTGTATGTATGCTTTCATGTATGCATCATGGATATGACACTTGTCTCTTGCTTATTACACACTCTAGTTTTATATGCCATGGACCTCATTAATTTCCCCTTCCTCCCTCGGTGTCATGATGGACATCATGCCCCATTCCCCTAGGTAGTTAATTTATTGATAAATTTTATTATTCATATACATGTTTACATTGTTAGATCTATCTTGACAACCTTGTGATTATTATATCTGACATACATCATACATACAAACTTATGCTCAAATTATCTTACATTTTTGATGTCATGTATACACATTATATTGATTTATTACGTAGATATCATATATGCTTAGGCTAACACATATCATATATATATTTTTACTTTGAGGTTGGTTCTTACAAAGGTTTAAAAAATCCCCTCAAAAGAGGGGGCATTCACAAATATTTATCATAGAGATCAGGCCATCTAAATGCACTCATAGTATAATATCCATCATGTATGCATAGAATACAGAGCCAAGTTTCAAAAAAAACATAGTGAAAAATAGTCAAACAGAGATTAAACTTAGTTGTCAAAAAAATAGCACAATAAGACACTAGTGCCAAAAGTGGAAACTAGTGTCATAGTGATACTATCTATTTTATGGTGCTATTGTGAAATATCCCTAGAAATAAAAAATATAGCTTTGTTATAAAGTCATAAATGGAGACACTAGAAAACTACACACAAGTAGTTCTAGATGTCTGAAGGCCTTGAGGCCAACCTAGGGACCACCTAAACCTTCTTGAACCTTAACCCAACCCTCTTAACCTAACCAAGTCAATATTCATAAATTACTATTCAAAAGTACTATTCCAAGTCACTATTCACAAGTACTATTCACTATCACTATTCATGATGACATGGCATGTCACTATTCATGGTGACATGGTAGGTGATATGGTAGGTGACTCAATAGTGATATGGCAAGTGACTAGCTTAAAAGTGAGGTGGCTTGAAGTGAGACATCATACGCTACTTGGGACACTTGAAAAAAGTGTTTAATGACCTCATTAAGCACCAAAAGGGCCCCCTTCCTAAGTATGGCACATTTTTTCAATTGGAACCATCATCCACCATCAAAATTTGTCTTCATGCACAAAAATTGTGTTAAAATGGGGTTTCCATTTTTTTAGTGCATTGGAAAGGATGAAATGGGCACTACCTCCACCCATTTTGGCATTATCTCCACCCATTTGGACTCTTTAGCAAGGTGTGAGACACACTTATCAAGTGGGAATCCCACCACCCTTATCCATTGACTCACTTACCCACCCATGGGGGAATGGTGCCAAAGTTTGTGGGACACCTTGCTAAGTTCTTAGGAAAAGATAGATTAGCTTGGTGGAAAGTCTCTTGGACTCATATGGGTCCATGGGCATTATCTCCACTACATTTGGACACATTTACAAGGTGGGAGGCACACTACCTTCAATGGGAGACACTTATGAAGTGGGCATCCCCACCTTCCTTTTCTTTCATGACCACTTATCCATCCATTTAGAAAATAGCACCACATTTCCTATTCTATCACTATTTCAGCCTTTTGTGATCTTTCATGGCATGAAATGCTATAAATATGACCCCCCCCTTTCATGAAGGGGAAGGTGGAAAATTTGGTGAGAAGCATTCATATTTCAAGTTTGTCACTTGTCAAGGAGGTCATTCATCTTGGAGGAGAAAAGCTTGAAGTAGCCATACTCTACTAAAATTATAAGCCATCTTCAACAGCATTAACCATCTTCATCAACCATCTTCAAGCATGAGGTGATATTGTCAATTTTTTAATTTCAATTCCTTTACTACTTGACCTCAAATAGATTTAGTTAAAATGGTAATGGATAAAATGTCCAATCTTGAATCATCCATTTTAGGGGCTCATAATATTCTATCTTATGATCAAATCTATAATGAACCCATTATCCCATCCATTCCTATATGACCTTATCCTCCTCAATGGGAACTACCCAAATTTTCCAGGTTCCAAGGCAAGGAGGATCCCCAACAACATTTAAGAGCATTTCATCATTCTTGTTATTTGATTACATATGATGATGCTCTCCTCCTTCACACATTCCCCATGTCTTTATCAGGACCAGCCCTTAATTAGTATAGTGCCCTTACCAAGAACTCCATCTTTTCATTTAGACAACTTGCATAAATATGTTTAGAGCATTTATCAGTAATATATAAAAGGGTTTCCATTACCGACCTCTATTTTATTAGGTAATTTGATGATGAATCACTTGCTGATTTTGTAGCTAGATGGAGAGGTCTCATTAACCAAATTTATTTCTCATTACCCCAACCTGAACTTATTGAACTCTTCTCTCAAGGTTATACTAAACATATTTCTCCCACTCTTCAAGTTCAAACTTTTATAACCTTTGATGAGGCATTCACCATGGCACGTAAGCTTGAAAATTGAGCCATTTATGAGGGGAAATTGAAATTACAAAACAATAATTATAGCTTTAAACCTAATGATCCTTTATGCACCAAAACCACTAATCAACCCAACACCAAAATAAAAGCATTAGAAAACTTAGTTGTCCTAAAAAATGTTCCACCATAGACTATCAACCAATGCCATCAAACCAATTCTTTCAACCCTTCCCACTAATAAAACCAAAACCAAAATTGAGTTCCTCCAAAATAATACATTCCCATAGGGGAATCTTATGCCTCCATTTTGGATAAATTGCTCAAAACCAACATCATCCAACTTCAACCTATCAAACCACCCCAAAAATTTGATGCTTCTCACCTTATACCTAGATGGTACAATGAGAATGACCATTGTGCCTTTCACCAAGTTATTTGACATGACACAAGTAGATACAATACCTTCAAAAGTCTTGTCCAAAGCTTAATTGATAGTGGAGAACTAGCATTTGATAGTCCTAATGCACCTTATAATCAATCCCTTGACATCTTCTACAAACCTTTTCCCAACCATGCTCCTTTCACCCATCACCATGATAAAAAAACCTGAGTCATCTCACTCTCATGAGGCACATACTATCAATGTTGTTATTTATGAACCCATTATTGGAAAAAACACTACCTTAACTAACTCTTCTTACACCCCACTTATTAAAGTGAAGGAATCTTCCTCTATTCCTTTGGATAACCAAACAATGTAAGAAACCTCCTCTCTTTCAATTTATGAAACCCTTAACCTACCCACCTCTCATTTGATATAAATACCAAAGGAGGCAACCATTGATTTAACTACACCTTCCTCCTCTCCACTTATTGAAGTGGTGAAATCACCACCCATTCTTTTGGATATCCAAACAAAGTAAGCAACCACCTCTTTCCTTTCACTTAACACCATCAAACCTTCCTTACCTACCATGGAACCAATCACTCCCTCTTTGGAAACCACTCTAAAAGAAGATATCATCTCCTCTATTCTTTCCATAGAGACACTATCTTCCCAAGCCATAAAACCTTCCCCCCAAGAGAAAGGTAAAGAAACTTTTCTCTTACCTCAACCTATGGGCTTAATCTTTGCAACCAATGACAAAAAAATCAAACCCATTCACAAACCTTTTTCTAGATTAGTCCAAAGACTAAATTTCACTTCTCAACCCAATCTCAATAGATCCACTTTTTGGAATCATCTTGGGCTCCCCTATCAAAATAAACAACAACCCTTAACTTTAATTCCATCCACCCTCTAACCTATTAGTATCTCAACCCCATCCTCAGATACTTATTTATTCCTAACCATAGGATAACCCTTCAAACCACTTCCATATAAAACTGTCAAATCCCCTTACTCCTCTCTAACTAAACCTATCAAAAACCTAGGTATACTCCCTACACCTAGCCTTGCTCACTCATATTTGAAGTTATAATTAATCCCATGTATTTCAAAAAAAAACCCTCAACCAAATTAACTAAGAAGGTAAATCCACCTAAAACCAAACCTATACCATGACCTTCCCATTTACCTTCTATCTTAGGGCCCCATCCCTCTACTATCCCTATTAGCTATTCCTCATCTACTAAACCTTCTCCATTCACCCTACCTTCACCTACCTCTATCAAATCATCAAACTCCCCATCATCCTTAACTAACCTATCTACCTATCACCAAAATTTCACCCTCCACCTCTAAATCATCCACCTTCAAATC
The DNA here is from genome assembly GCA_037957365.1 of Torreya grandis. NCBI lineage: Eukaryota > Viridiplantae > Streptophyta > Pinopsida > Cupressales > Taxaceae > Torreya > Torreya grandis. Next base: position 226,759 of record JARHVA010001454.1, on the reverse strand, counting down.
AACAATAACCAAACAATCCTAACCAAAACCATTCTACCACCTACAAACTCCAAGGTGAAGCCTACTCCTAAGAAGGTTCCCAATTTTAAAACCAAAAACCTATCACCTCTAACACCTTAGGTTGAATCCTATTTGATCATTCTATAAAGGTTATTGAAAACCTCCTCCTTGAGACTACCACCCATCAAACCCTTTGCACCCAAAACTATCATGGTTTAATGATAACTAGATTTGCTTATACCAAAAGACACCAAGACATGATACAGTGAATTAAAAATCTCTCCAAATACTTGTACATAACCTATAGGATGAGGATGGTATATTATTAGATGAACCTCCTTTGAGCCCATTACCAACCCAACCACCAATCCAACCTACCCAACACTTACCTTCTCCATTCTCACCCAAAAGTGAGGAGGAATCGAAGCATTAATCTAAACCAATAATTCCTCTTATCCACACCATCTGTATGATTACTTGATTATGGGCCCAACAAAAGGATAAGGGAAAAGTAAAAGTGTCCATACCATGGATATACCCTTCCACCCCTCAACCATCCAACCAAACCCAAACACTTTGACCATTTCTAAAACCCAAAGTATCTATTTTGGGTGCATCTCCTTCCAACCCTTTCGAATCTATTCAACATGTAGTGTTAAAATAGTTTCACCAAAATCTAATGAATATGAGCTTATATGAACTAATCAACACCTCACCTCCTCACTGACAAACACTGATAGTGATACTGCAATCCATAAATGTTCAAACTAAAGATCCTCAACTGCTTACAACCTTTGTCAAAACCCTTCAACTTTCCACCCTTGTCACTTTTAAGGATTCAAAAATACCTTATGTTCATCTTGAAGATCCTGATCCTCCCTCTTCATTACTACATACATTAATTAAACCCACATTAAAAAGGTAATGATTGATGGAGAAGCTAGTATCAACATTATCTCCTCCCATGCCTATGACCAATGTCAACTACATAATAACATCATGTTTGAGACTACAGTAGTCCTTCACTCTTTTAATGATACTATGGCCACCACCTTAGTAATAGTTATTCTTCATATCCATTTAGGACCTCTCACCATTTCAAATATATTTTATGTGGTAGAGGGTGAGTTCTAATACAACATCTTACTGGGATATCCTTGGATCCATGCCATGAGTTGTGTCCTATCCATCTTGCATTGATGTGTCAAATTTTAATATGAAGGTCATGTTATCACCATACAAGCTAACCCTAGTCCTTTTACATCTTTAAATATGACATATCAACCTAATGATGTTCTCCTTATTCCCTTATCTACCTCATAACCATCTACTACCGACACTACCTCACTACCAACCAAAACCCATAACACTTTCACCCCTAACATTGATGAAGCCTCAACTAGCTCATCTATACTTTCATCATAAATTCCTATTCAGGACCCCTTGGTACACACATTTCAACATCTCTCCCTTGGGGAGTATCACCTTCTATCCTTGGATGCTTCCTCTACTCCTCAAGAATATGGGAACCTCAAACATGACCCTTCCTATGACCCTAACATCAGAACCATCATCCCATTTAGGCTTCCCAGCCATCAAACAAATTTCATCTATGGGGGACTTGATCAACCACTTCTTGCTCCCATCACTACCTCTTCTATCCAGCCATTTACTGTTGACTTTTCCTATTTGTCAAACCAAAATTTGCTAAATTAGACCTTCATAGGTGTGCCTAAAAAGGATTTAACCTTGACCTTTATAAACAAGGACCTCATGAGTTACCCAACATCAAAAACCCAAAAATCTAATGAGTCATTTGGCCTTGGGTTTATACCACTAGAAGAACCAATCGATTCACCTAAACCCATCATCACCATTGATGAGGATATACCATCTTCACCAATCCCATCTCCTTCAAAGTTTGATGATTTTGAAATCATCCTTCCTAAATTTTTTTAGTCAATACTCTTAGTTTGGGCCCTCTAACTTATCAAAAGGATGGCCAAACTAAAACCCTTCCTCTTATTTATCTTGAAATGGTAGAAAATGATTTTCCTACCATCAACACCATCTAACATCAAAATAATGATTCCATTCTTACCTACCTTGGTGTAGGGGATTATTATATCCATAAATTCCTTCCTCCTTATAACTAAACCATGTTGAATGAATCCACTATTGATTTCAAATTGCATACTCAAGATAACCCATACATTGTCAAAATAGGTAAATATTTGAATTCCACAAAATAACAAGATTACCCTTCTTTCCTTCATGACCGAAGCATAGTATTTTCTTGGTCTTATCAAGATATGCTTGAAATTGATCCTTTTATTGCCCTCCATAACATTATCACTCATCCTAATGCTAAGATTCTTTGTCAATAACTTCTTAGGATGTACCCTCACATCACCATTCTAGTCAAATAAAAGCTTCAACACCTCTTATCTATTAATTTCATCCAACCCATCGACTACCCTTAATAGGATTTTAACATCATTCCCATTACCAAATCTACTGGGGGACTTTGCCTCTATATCAAATTTCATGACCTCAACCTAGCTTGTCCAAAGGATGACTTCCCTTTGCCTAGCATCAACCAACTTGTTGATCTTATAGTTCACCATGAGATGTTATCTCTCATGGATGATTTTTCAAGATATAATCAAATCTTGATTATTCCCAAAGATTAACATAAGACTTATTTCATTACCCCATGGGGAACCTTTTGCTATAGGGTCATGCCATTTGGTCTAAAAAATGTTAGAGAAACCTAATATCATGGGATGACCTACATATTCCATGATCTCATCTAGACCATCGTAGAGGACTATGTTGATGATCTCTTGGGAAAATATAATTGTAAATATCATCTAAAAGTTTTTGGCATTATCTTTGAGTGCCTAATCCATTTCCATGTTTGATTTAACCCCAATAAATGTGTTTTTGGGGTCCTTTCAGGAAAACTTCTTGGCTTTATCATCTCTCTTTAAGGAATCAAAGTGGATCCTACCAAAGTCAAAGCAATTCTTGAAATACCACCTCTAACCCACCTTTGTAGCCTACAAGGGAAGCTTTGATCTATCCATCACTTCATCTCTCAGTTATCAGATAGATATAAACCCTTATACCATCTTCTTATGAAAGATACCTCTTTTAAGTGGACTAAAGACTATGAACAAGCCTTTGATTCACTCAAAAAATATCTCCTCTCTCCACCCATTTTTATCCCTACTAAAGAGGATCAACCCTTCTACCTTTACATCTCCACCAATAGCCATTCCCTAAGGGTAATTCTCACTCAGCATGAAAAATAAAATAGGTAACAAGCTATATACTATATAAGTTAAACACTTATAGAGTACGAGGCTTGATACACCCATACTGAGAAACTTTGACTCACCTTGGTCTTTATGGCTTCCAAACTATGCCATTACCTTCTCAATCACAAAACCTTTATCATCACTAATACTGACCCACTCAAGTATATGCACTCTAAACCATATAAAAACTAGCATATGGCTAATTCGCTCATGCTCCTAGCTAAGTTTGACCTTGAGTTCCTCTAGTAGAATTTGATTATAGGGCAAGTCATTACTGACCAATTGGTTGATGCTCCTTTATCAGATAATCAACCACTTCCTCTTGCATTTACAAATGAATCCATCACTACTCTTATCCCAAGAGGACATAACCTACCAAATGACTATGTTCTTTGATGGCTCAAAGTGCCAATGAGGTGGGGGTGCTAAGATTATTCTCATTCCCCTCGATGGAAAACCCCTTCCTCTTTCTTTCAAGCGTGACTATGAGTATACCAACAATATGGCTAAGTATGAATCCCTAGTCATCAGTCTCCAAACTACTATAGCCTTGGTAATTAAGACAATCAATGTCTTTATTGATTCCCAACTCATGGTAAACTAGGTCAATGGCTCCTATTAATGTAATAATGATGTCTTTCAAAAGTATAAATAGCTAGTAGATGTACTCTTAGCATCATTTGATCATTACCATATCCAATATGTTCCCTGATCTACCAATGAATTTATTGATATAAAGGCTTCCCTTGCTTCCCAAATCCCTTCTCAGCCTTCCAATTCTAAAATCTTTATCACCATTCATCATTTTACCACACCCTCTTATAACTAATCTAACCTCCATACCATTTTTAGTGTGGAGGAATCCCCATCAAACATTTGGTACTAACAAACCTTTGACTACCTCAACCTTAGCATCATTCCTCCCAACCTCTCTAAGAATGCTCAAACATCCTTTGTTCAGAGTACCTTTCATTACACCCTACTAGGGGAATCCTTTACAAATGTGGTTTTGATAATCTCTTTTTTTACCAATGTAGCCATGAAGCTTCCCATGCTATCAAGGAAATGCATGATGGGATCTATGGGGGAAAATTTAGCAATCTTGTTATAGCTAAGTGCATCCTTTGTATCAGCTATTACTAGCCTACCCTTAACCAATATTGATGTGATTATATGAAAAAGTGTGTTAAGTGTCAACAACACACTAATTTGCATCATACACCTAACCATAACCTTCAAGTTTCCATTGATTTATAGCATTTCTCATAATGGGGCCTAGATCTTATTGGTGAAATCAACCCTCATTCCTCATAGAGACACCACTCTATTATCACCATGATCAATTATTTTACCAAGTGGGTAGAGGTTATTCCTCTAGTCTCAACCAAAGTGGAGAAGATTATCAACTTTATCAACCATCATATCATCTAACACTTTGGTTTTCCTCATAATATTATCACCGATATTAGTAAATACTTTAAGAACAAGCAAGTCCAAGGTCTATGTGATGCATTCAACATTAAGCTAAGTTTCTCCTTACCCTAACACCCTCAAGCTAATGTATAGGTTGAGGCCTATAACAAAAATCTTAATAACATACTAACTAAAATGGTCAATGAATTTGGCTAGGATTGGCATTTGCACATTCCCTTTACTTTATGCACTTATTGCAATAACATTAAAACCCCAATTGGTGCTACACCCTTCTCCCTTGTGTTTGGAGCAGAGGCAATCTTACCTCTTGAAATCTAAATTTTCTCTCTTCACATATCTTTGTAAGATCTTTTTTTTTAGGATGATTATCATCAACACCATTAGCCCAACTTGCTACTTGATGAGCGTTACCTAAAAGTCCTTACCCATCTCCATGTCTATCAAGAGCATATCAAGTACACATATAACTAGCACCTCAAAGAATGAGAATTCAATATCAGAGACCTCATCCTAAAGGAAAATCAGCATGTCACCAATAGGGAAAAAACCAAGTAGGGTAAGTTTGCTTTCAATTGGCTTAGACCTTATATCATAACCCACAAGTATAGATCATGAGCTTACCAATTGTCTTATCTCAAAGGTTAATTAGAACCTGAGCCCCTCAATGCTTCACATATGTGCCCATTTTTTTTAAGAAGGATCAAGTCCACTTTTTTTTAAACTTAAGTTCATTCCTTGATATCCACCTATATTCATCTCCCCATTTTAGGGGCAACTGATTAAAACTAAATCATGTGATTAGTTGTCACTGATATAACCTTATCTTAAACAATGGGTATCATGGATCTACCCATGGTATGGTTCTCATGGTACTTTCTACCCCTTTTTAGGATGGATCCCCATGATCATTATCACCTAAATATTTTCACACCTAGTCCACCTTCTTATTCTTCTAGCTTTGCCTTCATAAAGGTGAACCACTAAGTCAACCTAAGTAAGTCTACGTCAAGCAGAATCAAAGCAAAATAACAAAATTCCTATCACTAGTAATCATGGATCATTCCTAGCATTCACAAACTGATCCCTTAAAGGGAAAATATTTAAAATTCATTTGAAATTACCAAATATAAGGTAGACTAATCCCTTGAAGGACAACTATCAAGCACATGAAATAAAGACTATACACTTAGAGCACTCACTTGAAGGATGGCTGAGTAAAGCATTTGTCTAAAGCATATAAATTTATTAAAAGCTTCCTGCATCGATCAGCTTCCCATATACAACAAAAGACCCATTATCAAAATCAAAAAAAAAAGAAAACAAATCTTTCAAGATACAATAAGTTCTCAAGGAACATAATATGATAGAAGTCACAATCAGATTTCATAAGTAGACTTCCCACATTGATCAATCTACACAATTTTGGCATAGAATTATATATATAACTACCTTTTTTGGCACCTATAGAAAAGGCATGCTAGTCTTTCAGTGGGGATCAATTTTCACCCATCTGCCCTTTACACTATATTCAAGGGATTATTGAGCTTACTTAACATCATGTGGTCAAAGACACTTTTTAACTCACTAATGATCGCTCATGTGAAGTATTTGAAGAGCTTATGTTCATTAACCTAATTTTGCTTTGGGTCTATTTTTACTCCTTGTCAAATAAGAAGTATTGTGCCCTCTTCTTATCTTACTATGCTTAGTTGGTATTTTCATTACAATATTCATCTCTTGATTATATTCTATGCTTTACCATCTAGTGTTGTTCATTGCTTTACCTCATATAATTTACCTTAAGCAAGATAACAATAACCATAATCATGATTATTCGTATAACCATAAGCATAGTAACATCAAACTATGCAATATTTTATTTAGGGTTTGAGGCATTTCATGACATATAAAAAGTCATCAAATTACACACACATCACTTAAGGCATGTACATACCTTGTTTTCCTACTTAGGCATTGCATTGATTATCCAGTGACTCTAAATTTAAGTCAAGCCATCTTCCTTGTTGATTACTTGTTGAGCTAGCCTCAACAACATTCCTTATGTCAATGGTCACTGAGGGGTGTATTTTTTCCCCCTCTTATACATTCCTCCCCATAGGATAGGAATCATATTCCACTCTAGGTATTTCACCCTATTCATCCTCCCTCAACTCTAGTTGTTCTATTTGCATGGTTAATGCATGTCTTTGCCTCAATGTGCATCCCCTTGGATGGTGAGGATTCCCTTCATGCACTGGCTGAGGGTGATGTTCTCTAACCTTACATCTTATGCATCAAAATTATATCCTTCTTCATTTATATTATGGTTGGAGTTTAGGCTTAGGCTAGGTCATGGGTGTCTTTCCCTTTGTTGTTGGTTTAACTATTCTTCTAACACTACCATTACATGTTATAGTATCTGAAAGATATGAATATTCACTACGTAGATGATTTTAGGTCATGGTGGTTGATGATCATCTCTACTTTCATTCCCATTGTTCCCATTATTCACCTTATTTAACCTTTTATATTTCTTTGCATTTTCAACAACCTACAAAATCAAATGACTTCACATTGAGCACTTGTTCTTAACATGATTCTTTAAGTAGAATACCTGAGTGTTGTTCCTTGTCAACATGATTATCCATTCTACCAACTGAGTGGGTCTTATGATGTCATTGATTCCATTACATTGTCTTACCAATTAAAATGGTCATATCTACTTACCTTTTTGTGTGGACACATAGCCCTCAATCTGACTAGTCATCTTGATAAAGTTATTATGTACTATCATGATTTCTTTTTTCCACCCATAATCAATATCCTTATCATCTGATCCATATCCAATGTCTTTGTTTCAAATATTTTGGTCCTCATCAACCTGGCAGTCTTTTTGAGTTATTATCACATTTACCCTAACTTATCTAGTTGTATATGTAATATCTTAGGTCACATAACTTCTTATTAATAGGGCCTCTTCTGGTGGAGCCCATAGTTCACAGTTATAAGGTCTTAGGATAGAGGATGCAAACATGGACACCTTTTACCCAAAATATCTATGCATCTCTTGAGTAAGGCACAGTCCATCCTCTATCACTTACCATGTTACTACTTTTCTACCATGTAGAATCTACTAAACCTTTAAAGAAAATATTTGCAAGTCATCACTTCATTACTAGCCATAAAACTTGGCTTGTAGTGATGATGAACTTCTGTCAAAGAGATTATGTATCTCTTGATAGATGCCCATCTTCTAAAACATGGCTTGTAGTGATAGATGTCATCATTGTGTTTATACCCTCACATAATTTTATAAGGTGTAGTCTCCTCATGAAGGCACCTCTTCTTTAGATTAGCTCCATTGAAGGATATTTGTCGTGATTAGCATTGTGTTAACCTATTATTTTTTCTACCTTGCCCATCCATGTTTTCTCATCCTAATGAGTGTGGGATCATTATGATGACTCTTCATCAATCTCTAGCCACTAATCTCACCATTTTGTGAGCAATTTAAGCCACACACCCTCATGATCACCTTCACCATAACCCAAAGTATCTATTTTAAAAACATTCTCCTTAAAATTAGGATAACCTATTTGAACACCACTAATCAACCATTAGAGAACTACAGTGGCATGATGTCCATAGACTATATAGGTGTTACTTAACTTCTAAGGTTAGCTCAACCACTAATAACTAATTACCATCCTTTTTTTCTTCTCACTAATTTCCATTGATAACAGTGCCCTCTTTCTTAAGACATCCTACATTAGGGAAGCTTTAAATTTTTCTTAACATCCTTATATTTTATCATCATCTAATACTTATTATTTGTTTTTCCCCCTATTTTTGGGAGAACTACATTGGCCTAAGGTATTTTTAGACTATATAGGCATCACTCAATTATTGATGGCAGCTTAGCAACATCCCTTGTTTTATTTTCCCTTCTCACTTAAAATATCTTCCTCCACTTATCTACCTATCTCCTCACCATCTCCCTACCTCTAGTTTGTCAATATCTTTTAACCATTTTTACAGCTTTGCAATCTCTTTTAAAACAAGGATTAACAACCTTCCTCATCCACCTCTCTTATCTCCTATGAATCCACCATCTACCCTACTTTATTGGCCTCTTCATCACCTTTCATTTCATTTCTTTCACTTCATTTATCATTCCCTCACCCACTTTTTATATTTTTTTGTCCCTATCTCCAATTCTTACCAACCTAGCCCTTTATCTCCTTTTTCATCTTTCACCATCTTCATCATTTCCCCTTACCCATGGCAATTTGTTATACCCTCTTCATCACTCTCTTTTCCTCACAAATTCCACATCTTATTCCCTTGCACACCGATGGATATTTTTACATCTTTCTCTTCTTTGATACCACCTTATTACTTTTGTGCCACTACTTCTAAGCCATTTTCATTCCAATTCTCAATTTTTATTTTCATCTTTCCCATCTTTTACATCTTACATGCTTTCTATTTCTCTTGTTTTTTTTGCATCCCACTTTTACTCTTACATGTGCCACCATTTTATTTTCATTTTACATTCTTCCCACCTTTCCCATTTTCCACTCTTCTTGTTTGGTTTATTTTCATCCTTTCTATCTTTTTTCCCCTCCACAACCAGTTTCTAATTAGGTATTTATCCTTTGAGAATGCTTCCATAATTACCCTTTTATTTTTATCTACTCTATCCTTTTTCACTTTTCATTCCCCTTTTCCTCTTCCCATCTCTGTCCACACTTATCTTTTACATCTATGTGAGTGTCCATGCTTTATATCCTTGATTTTTTTATTTCTTATCATCCCTGATCTTCATCTCTTATTTTCATCTCAATCCCTTTCATTGTGTTTCCTTACTTCACTTATTCCCTTTTCTCTCATCCATTTTCCATTTTCTCTCCCCTATTTCTTCACTACCTCACCACTTTTTATTTTGTCAATCTCTTTTAACAAGCTAATTGACACCTACCTTATCTCTTCACCTTCTTATCCACCCATCCTTTATTTCCACCTAAACCTTCTTGACCCTTAACCCAACCCTCTTAACATAACCAAGTCACTATACACCTATCACTATTCATATAGTACTAATCCAAGTCACTATTCAAAATTACTATTCACTATCACTATTCATAATGACACAGCATGTCACTATTCATTGTGACATGGTAGGTGACTCAATAGTGATATGGAAAGTGACATGGCTTGGAAGTGAGGTGATTTTAAGTGGGACATCATACCCCACTTGGGAAACTTGGCAAAAGTGATTAATGACCTCACTAAGCACCACAAGGGCCCCCTTCCTAGGTATGGTGCATTTTTCCAAGTGGAGCCATCATCCAACATTAAAATTTGTTTTCATGTATGAAAGTGGTGTTAAAATGGGGTTTCCACTTGTTTAGTGATTTGTAAAAGATGAAATGGGCATTATCTCCACCCATTTTGGCATTATCTCCACTCATTTTAGACCCTTTAGCAAGGTTGGAGACACACTTATCAAACCACTACCCTTATCCATTGACTCACTTACCCACACATGGGGTAATGGAACCAAACTTTGCGGTACACCTTACTAAGTGCTTAGGAAAAGACAAATTAATTTGGTGGAAAGTCTCTTGGACTCATATGGGTCCATGGACATTATCTCCACTACATTTGGACATATTTTCAAGGTGGGATGCACACTACCAATAATGGGAGAAACACTTATGAAGTGGGCATCCCACCTTCCTTGTATTTCATGACCACTTATCCATCCATTTGGAAAATGGCACCACATTTCCTATTCCATCACTATTTCAATCTTTTGTCATCTTTCATGGCATGAAATTCTATAAATATGACCCCCCTTTCATGAAGGAGAAGGTAAAAAATTTGGTGAAAAGCATTCATCTTACAGGTTTATCACTTGTCAAGGAGGTCATTCATCTTGGAGGAGAAAAGCTTGAAGTAGCCAGACTCTACTAAAATTGCAAGCCATCTTCAACAACATTAACCATCTTCATCAACCATCTTCAAGCATGAGGTGATATTGTTAATTTTGTAATTTCAATTCCTTCACCGCTTGACCTCTTCTTTCTTGACCTCTAAACCAAAACCCCTTAACCTTCTTATTTTATTAACCTCTAAACCACAACCCCTTGGCCTTCTTTTTTTATTGACCTCTAAACCACAACCCCATGGCCTTCTTCTTTTCTTGACCTCTAAACCATAATCCCTTGACCTTATTATTTTCTTAACCTCTAAACCTTTACCTTTCAGCCTCTTCATTTCTTACCTCTTGACCTCTCCATTACTTCTCTTCTTAACCTCTTAGCATCTTGACCATTTACCTCTACCAACTTGACCATTTACCATTTTCCTTCTTGACCATCTTGACCATTTACCTCTACCATCTTGACAATCTTAACCATTTAACTCTACCATCTTGACCACCTTGACCATTTACAATTTACCTTCCTGACATCTTGACCATTAACCATTTACCACATTTCTTAGAATTTTATTATTTCACTTAATGTTATCTTTTAGAATCATTAGAACCTCTTTGTAAAGTATTTAGTTATTTAGATCTATTGCTTTCATGATATGCTATCTTTATTTTCAATCATTTCTTTTAACATCAACTTGTTTAAAATAGGTGGATTGATAGCCTCGTAGGAAGATCTCACTTCCAAGATCTAGCTATCACTAGGCAATCCACCCAACTACTTGTCTAACAAACAAGTTTCCTTTAAGTGATTTCTTATTTGTAGGTCATTCTCCCAAGCCAAAGAAGATCTCTTCACAACTATCTAGACTTGAAAGAGTGCATGATCAACCAAGTATTCATACCACACCCATAATTAGTTTCTTCCAAAAATTAAAAAATGAGGAAAAATTCATAGAAATAATAACAATTATAATCTAGGTTTGCATAAATTCAATTATAAATTACCAATGTTTACTCAATTTTACATAAAATCATACTATTTTACTCAAATTGGGGGCATCATGCATGGCATAAACACTCTTATTTGAGTTTTAGATACTCAAATATAGATTATTCCAACCTAGTCTAGAATCCATATGATCGTATATAAGACTTAGGGGCATGTGTGTGGTACATTGTTTACATACACTCACTTATGCACTAGTTGATCAGATGGAATAACAAACTCTATGTCATTATATATGTTTTACACACTATAAACTATGTTTTAATTAATAAACTAGATTGATGCCTTACTCCATTTGTAATGGTTGGCATTATTATGTAGTCATTGAGTTACATACCTAATTGCCCATGGAGGCTTCTAGCCCAATTTTCATTCTAGGCTTTCAAAGTGGTTGTAGAGTTCTTATATATAGTTTAATTTACAATCATACAACTTCAATTAAATTTCATAATTTATTTATATATGTATTTACTAAAAATGATTAGATAATGATGGATTCATAGTCTACTTGAGTTTTTGAGCCACCTACATAAGAGGGTTGGATAATCCATCAATCTAATCCAAGATATTCACAAGTCATGATCCACCAAGTATGGGTGGGAAATGATGGATTCAAAACCAAATTGAGTTCTTGAACCACCCATACATGGGGATTGAGTAAGCCATCATCTCAGTCCAATCTATTCATCAATTTGATCACTATCTACACATGCACATATAAGATGTCACTATGTTTATGCATTAGTTTGCATACCCAGTGAGGTGTATTCATTCATTTCCTCTCTCCTATATATTTTCTCAATTTTGTCTTTCCTTTTATGTATCTTAAGTAAGGATTGATCTTTGCATGTTTCATTTGTACGACACATAATGGAACATGCTTCACACACTTGGATATAAATTCATGGACTTTGCCTCATATGTAAGTCCAAATACACTTCTTTTTCCTTTCTCCTAGTCATTTTTCTTTACTATGTTTCTAGAATAAATGGGGGAGTCAAATGTAATCATCTTAAAATGACACTTGAGTTCCAAGAGTGTTACTTGAGACCACCCATTCCTAGCTTAGCCTTAGACCTATATTAGGGCCTTTTTAGACACTTTTCTATGTTTCATGTGGGACACACATATCCCTACACATATCAAAATTAGTCACAAACCCTTACTTAGGCATCTAGGCCCCTAATGACTCAAAATTAGTCACATATCCCTAGACATTAGCACCATAAGTGGATAATAATACCACAATGTTATTGTCTTATTTAGGCACTATTATCCTCTTCCCTCGTTTGAGCTCCAACAAATATATTTTCAATTCCTAAATCACCTAGGGTTAGCCTAGACCTATTTCAAACCATGCACAAGAACCAAATCAGTATATATATGACTTTTAGCACTTTATCCACTAGATGGAAATTAGATGCAAATACACATAAACAAGCTCTAAAAAAGTTATGCACAATTAAGGTTATTAAACCCTATTCTTCCCTGCTTATGCATACAATCATCTACATCCCTTATAAGCTTAAAATACACAAATTTTTAGTCTCAAGCATTACTCAAAGCATTAAAACCAACATTCATAATAAATTCATTCACATTTGCACCAAGACTAGGTGAGGAGAGATACATCAGGCTTGACCCCTCCTTGAAGTATTTATATGTAATAAAATATCATCATGGTGGGGTGTTGAGGATGTCCATCCTACCCAAATAACACTACATGCTTACTACTTATGCCAAGTCAAATGCCTTAATCACATGGAGGTATAGAGTTTTCATACAAAATTAGTCACAGATAGTGAATTTTGTCCACATAATAATAGGCTTGGTAGACTCAAACACAAGTACTCTCAAAATATTAGAACATTTATTTCATAGAGAACACTATCACTATAAGTGGACATTAGTGCCATAATGATACTAACTAGGGTAGGGCACTATTGTCTAGAAGGGTTTCTAACACCTAGATCTTATTTATGACACTAAAGCTAACTCATATACAAATTTTTAGCCTTTAGATCCTTCATCTCAATTAGTTTCCAGCTAAGTATTAATTTATATCCTTCATTGATATTATTAGAATTATAAGTTTATCTCAGTTCTTTCATAAGTCAATGGCTATATTTATTACATATTTTATATCCTAATTTACTATACTCATACTCTTTAATAACTTAGGGATTAAACTCCATAAACCCTAAAATGTTAATTCATATACAAAATACCCACTAAGGATATCTAAAAACCTATAAAAACCAAGAAATTAATTTTCCCTTGGAGAACCCAAATATACAAATTTGCATGAAATTACCAAAAAATACTCAAAACCCTCAAAAAATGGTAAAAATCAATTATCACAAAACTAGGTCATGTTTATAGTTGATCCTAGGGTTTTGATACTTTACAAATTTGATGGTGTAAGTTATTTTACATTAAAATCTATGAGATGAAATATGACTAGTATGAGACACCTTTCACTTATTCTTTTTTTGAATTTGGATCAACAGAGGACCCCAAAAAGAGTAAAATCCAAGAAAGAGTGAATCTTCAATATCTAGGTCAAGGAATGGTAGATCTATGACATGCAAGTTGAAACTAAAGATTACAAAATAGGAATAATGGCATTCATCTACCATCAAATATTTGATACCATATTAGAGTGGGCCATGATTGAGGATCTATTGGATAGAATCAAATGTATGAAGAAATTACCTATGTAGTAGCAAAATCAAACATGAGCTAGAAGAAGCTTACTACTCAACAATCAAAATATTAAAATTAGGATCATTAGATATAAAATATTTATGAAGGTAAATTATATATGTGAAAGATAAACATGTCCTCACTTCCTCATTAATATGGGATTATCTTTCATAATGACCTAAAAAATACCTAAACAAGCTAACTAAACATGTGTAAGAAAAAACCATTAAATGGAATAAAAACTTACACTAATAGGTCTTAAATAATTGGTGTACATGATAATTACCCATTATATTTTTATATACCAACAATAATTTAGATCGAACATTGGTGGGATGCAAAGATAAAGTAGTTTATTTACCAAGTGAAGAGAATAGAAACCACTATCGATCAAGTTGAGGATGAGTTCTATTGATCATAGTACAATGAATTTTGTGTAAATTTTATGGATCTATATGGAACTATATTTTAATATTATTAAACACATAAAAATTTTCAAGGATATACACTAATAAGCTCATCTATTAGATATAGGAAACTTTTTAAAAAACTTTAGGAAATAGATGAACTTTGGACCAGAGCATTGCATTATTGGTTCAAAAGAATTTCAAAATTATTAATAATACCATATGTGATACAAAGGTGGAGAAATTTTGACACAAATAAATTATATTTTTTGGGATCGCCTAGGGTGAGAATCATTGAGAAGGTACCAACACTCATTTATATGTTGTTGATCGAAGGTGGGTTGATAAGAAGTGGTAAGTAGATTATGTAAGGAGCATGCCCATAGGGAATGATGACATTTAAAAGGAGGTATCCAAGGGTAAATTAGTATTATAATATAATATGTTATGGCTAGGTGAGATAACTGGAATAAATAAGGATGGATAAAATTAAAAATATATTAAATCAAAAATTAGTAATATAAAAGAAATTATTGAAACTAGAGAGAAGAAAAGAAAGAAAGAAGAGAAGAGAGTAAGAAATAAATGGGTATAAAAGGGGGATAATAAGAATGAATAAAAATATATTTAAGAAAGGACTAATACTAAGTAAGAGTAAAAATGGAATTAGGTAATAAAAATTAGAAAAAATAGGAAAGTAAGAGGAACAAGTGAGGTTAATAGAATAAAAGAAGAAATGAGAGGAAAATATGAAGCAAAGGTTAGAAAGGGATGAAAGGATGAGATACATAAGTTTAAAAAATAAAATTTAAGAGAAACATTAATTGAAGTTTTCAAGGAAAGAAAGGAAAAAAAAGCTGAACTAAATAAAAAATCAAGTATGGAATAATAAAAAATAACACATAATTTAGAGCTAATTTTTACACCAAAACCAACAATAAGGATGGAAGGAGGATTAGAAACATATAATAAATGGATGAAGTATACATATACCATGTAAAAATACTTATTAGATTATAAAATGGATCGATAAAATCATTAGAGTCTATGATAAAAATGTTAGATAAAATATGTCTAGGGGAATCTTTGGAACGGGAAGGCAAAATATGACCTTTGCCAAGTAAAAGATGACATATTTGGATAGAAGGAGAGAAATTAAAGAATTTAAAAACCAGTGAATAAGGGAGTAGTAAGGGGAAAGACAAGGAAGAAACAATAAAAGGATAAATAATCAATAGTAGAAAAAAGAGAGGTAGATTTGGATAAGTTAGTTAAAAATATAATAGAGGAAATAATTATAAAACATAATTGAGATATAAGACTAGAAAAAGAAGATATAATAATAGGACTAGATAGTAGAGAATAGTATGGTGTGCATAAATTAATTAAAATAATAGGGAATAAAAGGATAATGAGGAAGATAAAAATGAGATGCAAAGAGATGTGTCCCCCCTATATCTAAAAATATTTTTTTAAGGAGATGAACCAATTTCACCAATAATCATCCCTCATGCCACTTCATAAAGTGAAAGAGACACCTCCCAAATAAGGTATACATATTGGATAATAATTAAGAGAGAAATATAGAAAACAAAAAATTGAAAAAATGAATATAGAAGCAGTAGTTAGAGATTTTGAATAAGTATTGGGAAGAAGTTGATTTGAACTATAATTACCATGAGATAAGGGTAGAAATAAATTTTTAGGAAAAAAACAATACTACTAAGAGAAATATAAGGATATGTGAAAAAGAGGTAGTAGACCCAAAAAAATAAGAGAAGTAACACTAAACAAGTATGTGGGAAGAGGAGTTTCACCCAAGCTAAAATGGCACATAAGACTAAGTTACACATTTTTGGTAAAGACATAAAATATTGTAAAACACACCTTTTTACATTAGATGCATATTGGAAGATCCTTAAAATTATACATAACAATTCAAATTGTTTTATTTTATGGGTACACTGAAAGATGATATACTGAAGTGGTATTTGAAAATCAATATTGACCATAAAAAAACATGTGATAAGATAAAAATACATGTTTAAAAGTGATTTTTAATATTATAAAACTCCTACATAAATTTTAAGAAT
The DNA here is from genome assembly GCA_037957365.1 of Torreya grandis. Classification (NCBI taxonomy): domain Eukaryota; kingdom Viridiplantae; phylum Streptophyta; class Pinopsida; order Cupressales; family Taxaceae; genus Torreya; species Torreya grandis. Next base: position 209,846 of record JARHVA010001454.1, on the reverse strand, counting down.
AATGGGGGAATTAATTCAAGGAGAGAAGGAAATAGTGAAATATTTTGATAAAGTATTTAAATAAGCAGTGAGAAAATTATTATAACTTTTGAAAGAAAAAAAAGTTCAATGGTTTGTATCAGGTTCACTACTACATTTAAGAGCATCTACATATGGAAAACAATTTTAGATGTTTTCTAAAGCCATAGAAATGGAATATTATTTAGAAGCCTAAACCTATAGGAGAGAAAAGGAGACAATTGTGCAAAAAAAAATTTAAAAATGGAACAAGAAGTGTCATAATTAAGGTTAAGGTAGGAGATACAGATGAAGTTGGAAATAAAAAGTAGTTCACCAACAAACTTAATAATGAAACCCAATATTTGGTGTGCAATATTTTGTGTGGAAGGACATAATAAGATAAAAATTTTGTATCTTAAAAAAAATAAGGTGGCATTAACTCAAGATAATCCTATAGGTATGACACCTCCAACATAACCACCCATTATAAAAGATAAAGTATGGTTTGGAATTTATGGATTGTATGACCACCACAGTCATAATATGTGCCCTTGATGGAAGCTACCCCACCCACAAACTAATTAAGATGTTTCATGATGTATGGATTATTAGGCATTAATATCAAGCCTACCCTATAGTTGATGCATTAGAGGAACTCAAATAAATGACAACGAGAGCTTCCATAACATCAAAATAAGCAACATTTCTTACCCCTTAGAAAATGATAGAAATCTTAAGAACCATGATAAATGTAAAAACTCCATATTAGCCACATGTGACACCATAAAATATGGTATCCCCTCTAGAATAATATTTTAATAACTATCAAGGAGGATACAATGGAGGTTGATACTGCATAGGTTACCATGGAGGAAATCAAGGGAAAAACTATATATGGTGATATGATAGAGGTTACAGAGGTCGTTATCAAGAAAACTACTATCAAGGAGGAGGTTCTAGGTATCAAGGTTACCAAGGGAACAAGTATCAGAGGATCAAGGGGAAACTATCAAGAAGGATAAGGTGGAAAAGAGATAATTCATGCCCCCACACCGCCGCGCCCCCCCCCCCCCAAGCTATTTGAATTGTGGGAATGAAGGGAACATTGTATAGAATTTACCTATACTAGACCAAATCAAATGTGCTTTCTATCATGATAAATGCAAACATGATGTATATGCTTGCCCAAAAACCCACACAATTATCCAAAACATGTGATATTCAACTAAAGGGGCCGAATATTAAAAGAATATACCACAAGGATATAAGGAATAAGAAAATAAAAAAGAACAACTGGACACTTCTAGAACTAGTGGTACAATTTTAAAAAATGAAAGAAAAGGAGGAGCTAATATAAAATTGGAACAATAAAACTATAATGAAAAGAAAGACTGACAAGACTACAAATAATTGGAGAGTAACAATAATCAGGAGTGGCATGGTAATGAATGTAAATGGGAAAATTTGGGGAGATATATCAAGTAATGAGAGTGATAGGTAAAACTACCCCAACCCCAAGACACATGACATAATAGTATAATAAATTGAACACATAATTGAAAAAATTTACAAAGAGGAAGAGAAGAAAAATTATTTTAAGGAAGAATAAATGATTGTATTAAATAAAAATGTGAAAAATATCAATGAGCAATCATTTAAAAAAAAATCCCTAATAGTTTTACAAATATTGGAACAAAAATGAATGCATATACCACTTATAAAGGAAAAAAAGACTAAAAATAAAAATAATAATGTTTTTTGAATAAAAAAAGAATGGAAAAACTCAACAATATGCTTAGATATTAAGGTAGAAGATTTGGAATTTACAAAATCATTACTAGATTTGGGAGCATATATTAATGTTATGTTAGAACGAACATAGAAATCTATAGGAAAATGCAAACTACATCTAATGGATTATGGCATTGCCATGGAAAATGGTTTTTTAAAATCATAACTTGGAGTATTAAAAGGAATATAGGCAAATTTTATAGGAATAATTAAAATAGTATACTTTGAAGTGATGGAGTGTTTCCATAAAACCCCATCACATTATATATTTTTAGTGCTAGGATTATTCATAAATTATAATGGAAATCTTAGTTATGAAGATGAGAAAATCACTTTTGAATATAATGAAATCATGGCCCACATCCTAATAGAAACATGCATGGTTATCTACGACTAAATAGGTATGGAGAAAAAGGATGAGGACAAATATTTTGATGATCTTTAATGGATTTATGTTATATGGAAAGTATCCCATTTTGACATGGACTTCAAACCCAATGAAGATAGGGAAATATAACTCTAGATAACTAATGATTCAAGCCCAATACTGAAGAAGATATAGAAGCTTAGTTATATGGGACATCAAAAATAAGAGTTATTAAATTTTTGTCTCTAATAAATATCAAATAGAAACAAATAAATACCAAAAACTAAAGAGAAATAATATAGGATGGAAATTACAACTTAGTTGATGAATTTGAAATTGGATTTGAGTATCACTCAATAATATATGAAGAAGAAACATTTTATGATACTATAGAGACTTGGCATGATGATGTACACATAATATGAAATATTGTGACAAGACAAATGATTCAAAGCATCACTGACTAAATAAGGCATACTTTAAAACACATAAAACATACCATAGATAAGATCAAATATACTATGAATCAAATAAACAATATGATGAAACAAGCCAATTATATTTCAAAAAGTATAATTCATATCATAAAAGGATTTTAAAATAAAAATACCATGGAAAAAATAATGAATACCATGACACAAAGGAACAATACCATAGAATAAAGAAACATTCAACATAAAATAGATTAAATAAGTTATTCCATGCACTAGTAATTTATTAAAGAATAGATAAGCATAGTAAATAAATTATAATAATAGGAAAGGAAATAAATAAACATAGTGATTCTACCAATCATAATAAGAATCAAAAGTACTATCAAAGTTAGGATGAATAACACAAAGGGAAGAGAAAATCCTATAGGAAATAAGGAAGAGATATATATGGGATTAATAAAAAGTAAGAATACAATAAACAATCAAAAAATAAAATAAAAAGGGTATTTTGATTAGGAAGGGGCTCTGTCACATATAAATTTATCTAAATTATTAGCGACTAGCAATATAAGAGCATACTTAGTCCAAATGGAGAAATTATTTCCAAATGAAAAAGAAAGATTAGAAGCCTTTGATGACACACTCATTATAAATTATGAAATATGGTTGGAAAACACAAGGAACACATCAATAATTTTAATACCTTAGTAATTCTCCTTGAGAAATGATATATTTAATAGGAAGGAAAGTTTAATTCTCTCACAAAAAGGTTGAGGATGTCCTTATCAACACAAATAAATGTGAAGATTATTGGAGAGACCACTCTAAAAATTTGGGTAAAATATTTTTATTGTACCTTAGGATAGATATTGTGAACATGTTATATGCACTAGGATACACACAAAAAAAAAACATAGAACTATGACCAAATCATTAAAGATTTTTACTACACATTTAACTTCTAGGACCGAGATCAAAGAGTGTGTCACACATTGAGAAAAAAATAATCTTTTTTAATATCATCTGATGAAGATTCCATAACATTATTTGGATAGCATAAAACATTAGATAAAATAAAGAATAAAAAAGAAATGAAGGTTCTGTATAAAGTGTATGAAACCTTTCCCATAAGATGTTATAAGATGAATAAATAATAACCTAAAAAATAAACTAGAAAGTAATCCATATCACATTAACAATAATACATAAAAAGGTGAAATATAACTAGTTTAAACTAATGAAAAGAGACCTGGAACTAGGACCAGATCATTAAAAAAAAATTACTACACATTTAACTTCTAGGACCAAGATCAAATAGTATGTCATGCATTGAAAAAAAAAATATATCATCTGATGAAGATTCCATAACATGATTTGGAAAGCATACAATAATTGATAAAATAAATAATAAAAAAGAAATCAAGGTTATATATAAAGTGTATGAAACCTTTCCCATAAGATGTTATAAGATGAATAAATAATAACCTAAAAAATAAACTAGAAAGTAATCCATATCACATTAACAATAATACATAAAAAATTGAAATAGAACTATTTGAAACTAATGAAAACAAGACAAGTTATTTTTATCATCATTAAAAGCTTGGGAAGAAAACATAACACACTAAGGAGATATTAAACTAGACAAAATTATAGATTATTGGGAAGAATCATAGTCTTAAAAATGTTATAACTACTAAAATAATATGAAGACATTTTACCCAATAACTTCAAATAATTGTATGGACTTAAAAGTGAGTTACGAATAATGAACATTTAGTTAAAACTAGACATAAAACCTATTATAAAGAGAGTTAATTGACTAAATCCTAATATGAAGATCAAAATAAAGACAAAATTTGATGAAATGTTATCCATGGGAATTATATAATTAGTATATGATGCATAATGGATTAGTATGATGGTTGTGCAAAAAAAATTGAGAGAAATAATAATATGTGTTTATTTTTAATAATCGAATAAAGTTTGTATTCATGACCCAATCCCAAAACCATTCATTGAAGAATTATTATAAAATATTATAATAAGAGAGGTATATTCATTTACAAATGGATTCTTTGGGTATCATCAAGTTCAAATTGATAAACAAGATTGACCCAAGTCAACATTCACTACAAAATGGGGTTTGTTTATGTATATAGGCATGCAATTAGGCCTAAATAATGCCCTAGTTGTATTTAGTTGAATCATGATCAATGAATTTAAATAATTTATCCATGAATTTATGGAAGTATACTTAGATGATTTGACTATTTATGTCTTATAAAAGGATCACATCCAATAACTCATATTTATGTTTGAAATATGTTTCATGCTACAAATCACTTTAAATCTTTAAAATGCATGTTTTTAATGCCATTTTGGACACTATCACGTCATATAATTTGTAAATAATTAAGGCTTGATGATTGATCCCATGGAAAGAAAAATGGTTAAATTGCCACTTTTAAAAATAAAAACATATGTCCACACAATACTAGGATACATAATATATCATCGTAAGTTTATTAGAGGTTATGATGCAAGTAGTGCACCAATAAAGGAATTACTGAAAAAGAATAATAATAAAGTTATTGATTGATATAAATATTGTTAGGACACATTTGAAACATTGAATACCAAGATCCTTAATGCACTAATATTAATATTTTCAAACTCAAAGGTTCCCTTCCATGTACATGTTAACTCATTGGGTATAATGATAGGTGTGGTATTGACACAACCATAGAGAAACATGGATCATCCGATGTCATTTATAAATAGAAAATTAGTCAAACTAGAAAAAAAATATTATACCACAAAGAGAGAATCATTGGAAATGGTGTATGATTTTCAAAACATTTAACATTATTTACTCACTACACCATTTGTTTTCTATATTTATCATGAGAAATTATGATATATCTTAAATATATTAGTGATTTAAGGGGAAATATTCAAATGGTTATTGTTGTTCTAATATTTTTAATTTACTATAACTATTAAACCATGAAAACTTAACAATGGCCCAAACTATTCATATTAGATATAGAATGGAAGGTTCAAGGACCAAAAAATATGAATTCCCAAGATCATACTAATTTTGATTAGAATCAATCCTAAAGGAGATGGAGATAATTGGATAATTTTTTTTTGACAAGGGAATTTTTGGAAGGGTACTAAAAAATTAATAATAAAATAATGATCATCCAAGAATTTCATTTTAAATTAATTAAAGGTAGATTATATAAAAGGGGGCATGATGAAATATTGAGATGAGTGGTGCTCTAACATGAATAATAGAATATACTTAAGGATGCTCACAAATGAATTATAGGTATAAAAAATAAAAGATAAGGGACCACACATAAACAATTGTTAGTAGGATTATGCTGGCCTACCCTTTTTAAATACACTCACATATATGTGAATCAATGAATATCTATCAAATAGTAAGGAAGGCAAATGAAATACATGAGATTCTATGAAGATTAATACTTATATTAACACCCTTTGAAAAATGGGTAATTGATTTTATTAGACTTATTAATCCCATGATAATAATATTGTAAGCTTGATTAATCATCATAGGAACTGAATATTTGATGTGATGGACCAAATATATTCCAAATAAATACACATCAAATAAAATTATGAAGTACATCTATAATAAAATCATTACATGGTTTGGATGCTTTTAATCGTAACAAGTGATCAAGGAAAACATTTTTTAATACAACAATTACTAATTTCCTAAATCCTTTCTTGATTAATCATAATAAAAATACATCATACCACCCATAAGCAAATGGTATTGTGGAAAATTTTGACAAAGTTATCAAAATGGTGTTGAAAAAACATGTAATATGAATGTTGTTTATTAGAACTTAAAAATACCTATAAATCACATAATTTATAAATGAATAACAAAGTATTTCCCATTTCAATTAGTTTATGGGTTAAAATCCATAATTAATATGGAATTTATTATACCAATTTGAAGGATGGTAGTATCATTTTGAATCAATAAAGATAACTCACTCAATGAATGATTAATATAATTGGAACAACTAGATTAAAAAAAATTCTAGTCACATACAACGAGACTCAATAAAAGATATGTTAAAAAGCATGGGAAAATAGAAATTGGAATAATAAGGAATTTCATGGAGGATACTATGTCTTAATTTATGAAATTAAATATAAGAAACTAGAGAAATTAAAAATAAGATAGTTGGTACCACACATCATCACAAAAATATTAACGATTGACATGGTAAAAATTAAAACATTGGTAGGAGTAGAGTGGAAAGGGTTCATCAATGGAATCCACCTGAAAATATATAATACCACCTAACATTAAATAATATACTATAGATAAGATACAAAGATGCAGAACTAAAAATAAATATTGAGTTGAAAACAAGGAATGATGGATTGAGGATGGATAGAATGCACAAAAAATAAGAAGAGTTGGGAGGAATAACATTGGTTGTATAAATCATGTTGGCGAGTTAAGATAGGATTCCATGGAATCTTATGCCAAGCATCTAAGTTTTGGGTTGGTTGACCTAAATATCCTTAGGTAGAAGCAGGAATAATGATTAAAAAAATAAAAATAATGAAAAGGAAAATAATAAATGAAAATATTAGGGCATTAAACAAATCTAAATAAATAATGAGAAATGGTAGAAAAATAATGACATTAAATAAAATGTGTAAATTTATAAGTTAAATGTACATGCTAGCTAAGAAAATTGTTGAAACCATAATTCACAAGAAATCTAACAAGATTACACATCACATTCACACTCAAGTAAAGAAATTAAGGGATTTTGAACACAAGTTTTATGAATATTAACCATCACTTAATCAATTGAGAAAATCCCCTCAAGTATATCAATACTTTGAAAAAAAACATCTCACGGCTATGAAATTATAATAAGTGAAAAATAAATAGTGAAAATGGTAGATCTAAAAGAGGTTGAAAATAAATAATTATTGATTCCAAAGCCAAAGTACATCCCACTCAATGCCCTAACGCTAGACCCACAAGGTGAATTTTACATCATTCCATATCGAGTAGGGAACTTGGAAACAAAATTTAAATATATACATGAAAATTTTACAAAAATTGATCACATGAGGATGAAGTCGTATCAAAGTGACCTCATCCAAAAGTTTTTAAAAACATATACATTGGAATAGACCACCTAGGAATGCTTCATTACATGAATGCAACTTGATGCATGGGCTAGGTTCCCATACTTATACTTAACCAACAATATCATAAATATACTATTAATCTTCCTTCATAATGGTATTTGGTTTTTTGAGAAACCACACCACATTACCATGGAAAACATTGAACAAGTGATAAGATTAATGAAAGAGGAATATAGTATTCATAAGTATGATAATAAAGGGAATTCAAAAGGGAAAGAATCCATCCAATGTCTGGGATCCATAAAAATTAAATGGGGCATCGTAATTGCCTCTATTAAAAACCTAAATCTAATACATGGTAAAGGTAATTACATGAAAAGTTTATTTCATAAGCAGAGAGGATGTCATGAGCCTAAAAAATACAATGGTTTATTTTGACATGATCTCCTTAAAAACCAAGTACAATCTTTGCTAGGATTTTCTTGATCAGTTTAATGCCAACATTAAAAAAATCAAATGGGGTAAGCATGATTTTTGTTATGGCTCATTACATATCTACTTAGTAATTTATTTCATAAATACCTTACATGGGGTAGACATATAACTTTAATGGGCTCAAGATAAATCTATAGGATAAAAAAATAAAACATACATGGATGACATTAGGCCAAAACACTGAATTTCTATTTTTTTATGATAAGGGGAGAACTTAATAAAAAAAATTACCAAAGCCTGTATTTATAGAGAGGTTGTTAATAAACATAAAAATTAATTCTTATTCATTGTAAATAATTACTTCACCTATATCTTACTATTTGAGTTGTGCATTAATAACATATCTCCAATTCCATATAAAGTCTTATATTAATAAGTTTAACAAATCATCATCATTATTAGATCATTTCCCAAAGTTTTTAGAAAGCTAATATTTTCAAATATCAATGCAGCAATAGAATAAATTCTAGTAGAAACACTAGCTCAATCACAAGGTGACATCAACACAAAATTAGAGGAGGCCTCTAAAAAACCTAAAATTCTTGAACCAATGGTTTTAAGTTCAATAATCCCTACTATACCATTCCAATATGAGGTGTAATTTTAAAAAATAGTACAAGTACTTTCCATAGAACAAATATAGGGAATTTAATTCTCACCATCATATAAGGGAAATAAACCAATAATAAGAGACACATCCATGCCATCCATCTCATAAAATAAAATTGGGTCAACAAGAAGTGGCTTACGATAGATGGAATGAACAAAATGACAACAAAAGCATTAGTAATATGAATACTTAAAAGACATAAACAAAAAGGAATAAAACCAACATTCAATAGATCTAAATTGGATACACTTATAGAAGGAAAACCAAACAATTTTTCATAGTAAAAGGTGGAGGAGGAAGGATAAGTAGTGTATAAACACAAAGTAGAGGGAGAGAATAAAATAAAACAATGATAAAAAGAAAAAGAAATTGAAAAAAATATAGAATAAGAGACAATTGTATCCATTCCAAAGTCAAAACAAGACTTATATATGACACTAAAAAAAGTGTAAAGGTTATAAGCACAGTAAAATAATAAATTAGAATAAAAGTAGAGGAAATAATAACATAAATAGAGGAAGAAATAGAAAGAAAACAAAAATAAGAAGAAGATATAAAGAATTAAGAAAAATGTTTTAACCTTTTAGGATTTAATAAGTGTATATCCTATGTTTTTTAAAGTGATGATTAGACAAAATTAGGGTAATAATATGTAATAAATACATCCAATGATTTGTTACATAATTGACTAGATTTAAACTTTCTAAAAGTAGTAATAAATAGTGCAGGTAATAACTTAGCTAGAAAACACCTAAGATGGATTATTTGGAGGCTAGAAACTGAGGTAGAAGCTGGTGTGAGTGTCATAAATAAGATCTCAATATTAGAACCTATTTTGGACATTATATCCTTAATTGGATAGTATCTTAATATTGGTGGTAGTGTCATTTGTGCAGGACTATCTCGAGCTTTTGGGTGCACCTATGTTGGAATCTCTAAGGTATGTTCTCACATGTATAAGTTATGAAACCTTTTATAATTCCTATAATAATTATTTTTATGAGAAAACCCTATTCTTCCATGTAGCTATGATATCTGATTGATATAAGCTAAAAAGTGTGTTTGTTAGTAGGGTAGGTTCAACATCCTTAACACCCCACTATGATGAGATTTTCCTACATACCAATACTCTGAGAAGGAATCAAGCCTGATGTAGTTTTCCCCACCTAAGTGTTGGTGAAAGTGAAAGTGAATCTACTATGATAGTTGCCTTGAGTGCCTTGATTGTACTTAAGACTATAAATATGGTTAATATAAGTTTAGGGATGTTATAGATGGTAGTATGCATAAGTAGCACATAATAGGGATTGATAACCTTAATTATACATAACTTAATTTGAGTTTGAATGTGTATTTTGAATTTTATTTCTATCTAGTGGTTATAAGGCTAAAATTCATGTATTTATATTGTTTTAATTATTATTCAAGTGTTAAAATAGGTCTAGGCTGACCCTAGGAGGTTCTAGATTTGAAAAGATATCCATTTGGGGAAAAGAGAAGGAAAGGACATTAGCTTCATTTTTGGGACACTAGCACCGTGTGGCACTATTGTCTTTATTATGGTGATATTGTCCAGGTGGTAGATCACTAGGCACAAAGGGCCAAGATCAAGAAATGAGGGTCTGGGACTACTTTGGGGATAATTAGGGATGCTTTAGGCCCTCATAATGACTAGATAAGTGTGATAATAAGATCTAGGATAGGTTTAGGGCTTAGTTAGGGATAGGTAGTATCAAGTAGTACTCTTAGCACTCAAATACCACTTTTAGGTGATTGCATTCCCCCTACCTTTATTCTATAAATTTAACAAAGTGAAATGACTAAGATAAATGAAAAATAAGTGTACCTAGACTTACATAAGAGGTAAAGTCTGTGAATCTAGTTATGAGTGTGTGAAGTTGGGTCTGAGTATGTGAAGCATGATCCAACATGCATCCTACAAGTGAAATGTGAATACATTAGTCCTTATTTAAGATATGCCAAAATTAAAGACTAAACAAAGTAAAGAAGTAAAAATAATTAAAATGAAGTAAAGAGATAGGAAAGAGGAAAATAATTAATACACTTCACTAGGTAAGAAAACCAATGCATGAACCTAGTGATAACTTATATGTGTGCATGTATATAGTGATAAATCAGTGAATAGATTGGACTAAGTTTATGGCTTTCTCAATTATCATGTGTGGGTAGTTCAAGATCTCAATCCAGTTTTTATTCCATGATTGTCCACCCTTACTTGGTGGATCATGACCTGTGAGTAACTTGGATTAGACTGATGGCATGTCCAACCCTCTCATGTAGATGGCTTAATAACTCAAGTAGGATATGAATCCATAATTTCCCACCTATGTGTATTAGATTCATATAAAACTAAAACTATGTGAAGTAAATGGAAATGTCTAATTGGTTATGTTGGCTTTACAACCACTCAGGTACATTAGGTAGCTTCAAGCCACTTAAGAATGCCAACCACTATAGATGGAGTAAGGCATGAAACTAGTGTGTAACCTAGAATATGATGATATATGTATAAAACATAGAAAATTACATGTAATTTGTCATTTTATTTGATCAACCTATGTGTAAGTGAGAATATAAAAAAAAATGTGCCATGTACATGCCCTCAAATCTGGTATCTGAGCATATGGATTCTAGACTGAGTTATAATAATATGTATCTAAGTAACTAGATTATATATGGTAATGGTCATGTCATGCATGAATTCCCCAATGTAATAAATGGGTATGAATATGAGAAAAAATGGTATAAATCTAAGAAAAACTAATAAATTTGTAACTAAATCTATGCAAACCTATATTATACCTACTATACTTTTCTAGCCAATGTAGGTTTTTTCTAAAAATGAGGCTAATGGATAGTAGCATCATGTCTTGGACAATAATTTCATTATTAGAAATATGGTGTTAGAGTCCCAATTTGGGTGTTAGTGTCCTTCTAGTTTGATTTCTATGTAATTATGATGATCTTTGTGTCAATTTTTTCCCATTGTGTTTACCTGAGTCTGATTTTCTATAATCTAAGCCTATGTGGTGAAATTGTACTATGAATGTATTTTAGGAGCCTAATCTCTATGACAAAATCCTATGAATTCCCCTCTTTTTAAGGGAGTTGTTGAACTTGTGCAATAACTAACCTCAAAATAAAAATCTCTACAAAATATGTGTTAGTCAGAGCATATATGATATCTACATAAGAATCCAATATAATGTGCATACATGACATTATAATGTAAGATAATATTGGAATAAATTTGTAATGTAAGATGTATGTCATTTTTATTATTCACAAGGGTGTCAAGATAGATATACCAATGTATGTAACAATAAATCTAAGTAAAATTGGGTAGCTACCAAGGGGGATGGGGCATGATGTCCATCACAACACCTAATTAGGGAAGGGAGATGCATGAGGTTCCTCACGACATCAAAAAATAGACTATGTAATAAGTAAAGACAAGTATAATGGCCATAATGCATACAAAAAAGCATACATACAAAACATATGAGGCATGCAAAGTAGGCCAAGGGGCCATAAAGTAAGGGACATGGGCACATCACTAAATCTAAGAAAATGAGACATACAAGGACATGTTCAAATGTGCACATATACAAGCAATGAGCAAGTTGGATTATGGTTACATAGAAGGGCTTATTCAAATGTATGTATACATAATTAATAAGGCACATACAAGGACATGGGCATATGTCTGAAGCATAGATATAGTAAATAGAAGTGGTGTAGAGACAAAGAGTAATGGCATATTCATATGCCTTTGCATAGAAGCATACAATCAAGTCTAAACTTTAATAAATATAGAAATGAAAGTATGTATGAATATGTAAGATAAATATGTTTAAGAGATAAGATGTACATATGTTGAGTCTAAGGTAGTAATAGCTAGAAAAATATATGAGTATGTGTAGCATGATCAATATCAAGATATAACAATTCTAAATCTATGATATCAAGTATGGAAAGATATAACATGGTAATCAAAAGTGTGTATAAGGTGCCCCCAAGTGGGAAAATGTGTCAAATGAAGACCCATGTATCTATGTAGATGCCCCCATTGGGTAGATAATAGAAATTCTGGATTAGTGCAGTGGACTTGAGTCTTATAGTAATATAAAATCACTAAATAATAATAAGTGAAGACTATTTGTATGATAAAATAACTATACTAAGATAGCTAACATATGTAGTGTCTAGAAAATATAAGAAGTGTAAACATAGAAATGCATATAATCTAAAATTTTGTGTTTTTGAGTAAATATTTGAATATTGAAACAACCACAAAAAAATAAAAATTAGGAATTTATAATAGAGTATGCAACAAAATCACGTGTAGAAACCTACTACACTACTCTACCATGCATGATGCATCAATGCGGTCTTACACTAGATGAGTAGACAACCCATAAATATATTGGGACAATGAGATACTCATGTCATCATGACCATCACTATAATATTCTATTAATAAAAGGATTGTTTATAGTGTGAAACACCATTTGAGGGGTATTAGTGTGTGAGCCCACACTAATAACCTTTGAACCATAGAATGTAATTATTTTCCCCCTCGAATGACCTAGGGATGCTCATCCCATTACAATCATATAATAAACCCTATACAGTTATGACTTGGCAACTCATTAGGCAAGAAGTTTCACTTAGGTCCATGTGTATCCTTAACCAAGATAATGTCACATGGTAAGATTTAGCATAACAATGATTATCTCAAAGGATAGAATTAAATAAATAGTCTTGGTAATAAGGAGGTATCATAATAGGTAAAATAGGTCCCAAAGGTGAATGAATGGCACCAACTAGCCAAGCTTTGGCTCAAGCCATGCTCACAATATTGCCATGGTTATTAGGTAACCACATAAATCCAACTAGCGTGAATGTTTAACATTCACCAAGCATATGGGCTCATGATAAAAAGTGTACCACATCCTTTATCCATCCTTGTATATAACTAAGGACACATCCATCTAGGTTTATTACTTGATTTGGGATAATCACTCATTTTTATGATGAACAAACATCAAAAGTGCTACCTAGTTAGGTTTATATTCTATGGCCCCCAACCATAGTGTTCTTCACACTACAAGATTATTCCAAATACTTAAACTAAGGATAGTGGATTATTTATCCAGATGAGTAATGAATCAATTAAGTGATAATCAACCATTTGGATATTTACAATAATATAGATTAGGCCAGCTATGGGTTATGTTAATGATTAGCTAGTTATTATAACATAATGCTTGCACATGTCAAATCATGCAAACCAAGAGGCAATGTACTAAAATAATATTACATTGGGAATTGGAGCATTAGTCCAAAACTCTATCTAAATAACATTATTATGGTTGATTTCATTTAATCCCAATATGATAATAACCCATTTATTAACTTGCCAGTTGACCATGGTTTCATGCTTGCACTACCCATAAGACATTTTCATGATTAGTCATCATCGTTGAATTTACCCCCTTGAAAGATAATATTTGATCCATTGAATTGCCTAATGCTTAACCTTGACATAATTATATAAAAATAAAATATATTTATATTATTAACCCAAACTAGCAAGAGGTGAATTAAAATTCCAAGGGCATCCATTTATATGTCTTCACAAGTTAATGTGAGAATATAACCCACTGAAAAATAACACCATAACAAATTCCACAAGGCCAAACATAGTTTGTTTATAATATAATTTACAACACTTAAAAACATGATGTGGCATCACTATAACATGCATGATTACATATATGAAACTCATCTAGACACTTAATTACTTAAGCAATAAGTGTTCCCATGATTAGATTTTCTATTATATATTTATATGATCAGAATGCTTTAGGCATCCCTCAGTTACTCAATAGGAAGTGAAAAACATAAACATTTCATGTACATAAATAAATAACTAAAGTCAAACAAGTGACATTACCACATTTATATATATTCCAACCATGAATTTATAGCTTCACAAGCCAAACCATATAGGTAAATCCTCCTCAAAATGAAGGAAATCCAAAACTAGAACTTAACCAAGTTCATGGTTGAATCACCACAATATACAACTTGTAATAAAATATGGTCAATCCTTAAGAAGGATGCCATCTATAAGTACAAACTAAACACTAATTAGATATAAATGTTGATATATTTTATATATGAATATAAATACAAGTTTGAAGGCATATGTACAAGGAACCCATTGTGATACTAACAAGTACAATTGTTTAAATCAAGAATTAATTAAAATATATACCAACTATAATGTTTGAGCAAAAAAATAAGCTCAGCTAGCAACTACATCACTCCCACACCCTCTATGGGTTAACAAGGTCGAACACGATCTTCAACGGGTAACCAGCTAAGCAGGGAACCAACCCAATAAAGGAAAAACCAAATAAATGGAAAACTCCTACACTAAAAGTGGTGTAATCATGTGTTAGCATAGAGCTTAGAATATGTTATCCTTACTAAGTAAACCTTCTAAAATCAAATTCTATCTTAATAACACAAGCCTCACAAAGAAATAACCAAGCTAATTTAATTTCACATAAAGAGAAGTAAGAAGCCCAAAATTCCTTACTATTTTTATTAACCTCTTTACAAAAGAGTAATCTAGAATGATTCATTACATGAACCTTCAAACAACAAGGTAGTACACATCCAAATAACTCATTTGAGACAAGATCACAATGCTATAACAAGAAATAATATAATCTACTACAGCCAAGAGTTCCAAAATTCTATCTAATAACTTTTCTATTATTTTAACCAAATAATTTCTCTCATGTGAGTGTTATCAATGAATTAAATAACTTAAACTAATACCTATGGCAGCTCAATTACCTCTTTCCTAATGATAAGATTACAAGTATTTATAGCCATCATTAGGAAATGTAATGCCAAAAAAAGAACATATGTGAGCAAGTCTAATATCAGGAGTATTGCCTTTCATTAAGAGGATAATCTCTCACCATATTTTATGCATAAGTTAAAAATAGATTCAGCATTCTCTATTAACATACAATAGGGAAAATTTTACCTTCCTTCACAAAATAAATGTCATTTTCCATAATTAAACACTAGACTAAATACTTGTACACTAACTCTCTATTTCATTTCTTACATACCAACCATGAAATTTGTAAATTTAACAAGATCAACAAGTACTAGCTCTAATAGGAAAGAATAATGTATTAACCACATAATTGGTTATGCATGCATAATGGGACACTCAACCCAAGTAATCAATTATTAAAAATAAATTTTATAATTTATCAACTAAAGTCAAATCTCTATCATATAAGAATAAATGCAATTCCATAATTGTTACCAAAATATTACCATTCCACCGCAAGTGGCAATCTGGGTCAATATGACCATATATCAACAGGAGATGTTATGCCCAGAATTCTTATTATGTTAAAAACTACATCTATGTTTAATTAGGTAAGCAAGATGGTTCAAGTTTAAGACATTTCAGTTGTTTTCAATGTATAATATGAATGTTAAAAGATTGTTTGCATAGCCTAGTTATTTACTAACCATAGAATTTTCATATCAAGATAATGTTAAATATAGGAGAATTTGCCATTATTGGCCAAAATAAAATACACATTATTTTTCTCATATTCCATCTATCCCTATGCAAGAGAGGTCATAGCAATGGTTTCCAAGATCATGAAAAACCCATCTCATTACAAATAAAAACTAAGACTATTAACATGGTTTAATAAATTTCAAAGGCAATGATTAAATCAAAGAAAAAACTGGGTGTAATCTAAAAATATATCTTATTTTCATAAAAGCATATATAAACAACAAATTCCATAGAAAACCCATATGCAACCCTCACCATGGCATATGCTTGAGTGATAATGCCAAAAATCCTCACAAAAGGATATTAGTAGGCATTTTAAATAACTTGCAAATTACCAAAATAGAATTTAAAAACCAATAATTAAACTTTGAAGGAAAATAAAAACACATGCCTACAGAAATAATTATGTAGGGGTTTTCATACTGGTATTCTCTCATGGTGGTGCCATAATAGTAGCTTGATCTACTCTAATTTTTTTTCATTGGCTTCTATTCTCTCCTCTACCACCATCTAATTCCTCTACCCAATCATGGTGCCCCAAAACATAGTCCAAAAACCCTGTATACTGTTAAAAAAATCCCCCCACTCTATCACTACCCTTCTTCTCCTGCAACTCCCTCAAAACCTAATTATAATCTCCTTCAGTAGGGTCAATGACTTCATAAGAGACCAAAGAAAAATAAAAATGAAGGCCCAGTAAAATCCCTAGCCAAGGAAAAAGAAGGAAGGAAACAAAATAAAGTTTCACCCAATTGTTGATTTGCATTAAAGAGGAAGCGTGGCTTCCTTCACAAATTTCTATTCTTTCTAAACCTATGTGTACCAGGCATTTCATGTTGATAGTGGCAAGGGAAAACAATGTTTTTTGTTTTGTTTTGTGTTTAATTATTCTCCCACATAGGCATACGTGACACCTCCTCCTCCATGCTAAAATATATATCAACAATAAACTTATGCATTGTCTATGCTTGCCATTTTTGTTATCATGTGGATCGGTGGTTATGGAAAAATGGTATGAGATTTTATTTGTTTTATTTACTTAAACTTTCCTTTTCCACATAATCCCAAACACCATATACATATATTTATATAAATATGTATATATATTTAGATATGTTTATATTTACACACACACACACACACACACACACACACACACACACATATATACATATTTATAGATATTTATATATATAGAGAGAGAGAAAGATCATTATATTCATGAGGGAGATTGGTCTAACTCCAATCAACAGCCAATGAAACATGTTATGAGACTTCATTAGTTTGGTCATGAGAAGGGTAACAATTGGCAGGGTCATGACATCCTCCCCTCCTTAAAGAGGAGTCATCTCGATGATAAATTTGCAACCAATAAATGTTATATACTAAAAAGAGACTTTATCACTATTTACACAAATGCACACACATTATAAGAATAAAAAAATAGCTCAAGTACATAAATAACTAGATTGGTAACTTTATCAATTGTCATCAAAAATAAAAATCATGTCTACAACATGCTTGCATAGTCTATTATTTAAACATGGCATATTTCCATGCACTTACCATCTTGGTATAACAAGAAGACTTATCAAACTCACATCATGAGTAAACATGCAACCTGACCTTTTTGGAATCCATAGGCTACCTCTAAGACAACCATGCCCTTTGTTAAACCATACTAGAAAATCATCATCTCAACTAGGTTTCCTTTTGTAAATCCAAAGTGAGAAAAATGGAGTGTTACACACACCTAAACTAGCCATTAAATTTTTTAGTAATGAAATTCAAATGTAAATAAAAATCTAGACTTCATTCCTTTCACAGCCATGATTCCCCTCAAAAAAATTTAACACTTATAGCAATAAATTTTTCTAGCTTAACCTTGCCCATACCTTAGTAAATTTATCAGTGAGAAACTGATCTCAATGTAGTACCATCGATCAATACCTAATTTATAGCCACCCTTCTAGCTAAAAATCAATTAATTCACACAAAAGCATGCATCAAAGGTTGCGGTTATCTAATATATATTCTAATATTTAATCAACAAAAGAGTTTTTTAGCACTCTTTGAGCTAAAAAATTGTAATTGTTTGTCCAAACAAAGTAAGACATAAATGAGAATTCCATCCCAGCCATGAATATAAGACCAAACTTTTAATAGAAAAATAGTTTATAGAAAAAAAATTCTCACTACGATGAATTATTATCACAAACTCAAAAACTTCAATAGTAGTTGCCTAAATGCAATCCAATGGATTTTCACAAAATATATGGATTTGAGGTGTTGTCTTCCTACCACATTTAAGTTTTATATATATATATATATATATATATATATATATATATATAGACTTGTAAAACTTATATCATTTTGAAAAATATTGAACAACACAACATTTATATAGGTACGTGGCATTGCCACAACCTAAATTATGCTTCGTGCATACCTATTTCATTCATTATAAAATGAAAATAGAAAACAACCATACTACTATGGTCCCCACCATACATGTGGTGCATGCATACCTTCTTGGTAACATTCATCACAAAATGTCAATAAGAACAAAGATCCATCAAATCATCATTACTTAACTTTTAACATTTATCATTCATGAGTTAGTGCAACATCTTGCACAAATCACCCTAAACATTGGAGAAGCCACACCAGGCATTCACATGCAACTCCAAGGTTTTTAGCATGTTCTCTAAAAAATTATGAGCTCACATGATGGTTAAAGGGTTTACAATCCTACCATCACACTACACTTACCTCATGGAAGCATAAAAAAATACATATAAATAATAAAATTTGCTTGATCAGGACTTAATATTTCTCCACTTGAGCATAAAATCAGCATATTTTAGCCATGCTTAAACAATAAGAAATATATATATTTAAAAAAAATAATATCAGGTATATACAACAATACCTTATACATAACATGGTTGTACTTACCTATCAACACATGTCAACAACTTAGAACATTCATACTATAATATTATTTTTCAATTAATTTGACCATTACCTCAAGAATAACATGCTTAACTTTACAAGTCAACATGTACTTGTATTTCAAAAAATTTAGTCCTGCTGATTTTTGATAAAAAAATAAATTTTTAGGACCAAATAATGTTTTTACAAGGCTACATAGACAAATTTCATAAGGTTGTTTATACAAAAACCACAAAGAGGTAGTTAAAGGAACACTCAATCCAAGAGGATACCATTATGCACGAAGATCCCATAGCCATCCTATGGCACTCATGGTGCACAACCCGAATGAATCAGGTGATTACTTCATGCAAAGAGGATAAGTGGTTTTAAACCTATGTGAGACTCCACTCCCTAGCCTAAAACTAGTCTAATCATCTATGATATAGTGTTCTCTTCACCCTAAACCTCCTACTTTCATCAAAACTTAATGCTAGAGTAGTGATATGGGATCACACTAAACAACACAATCACAATCCCTTAGCAAATTTTCAATTAAAAGAGGTTGATTCAAGAAGGAAAAATTACATCATAAGATGGTACATGATCACATCATAACACCCAATCATACACATAAAAAATATAAACCTTAAAGGAAATATGTGGTTTACAACCATACACATTCATACAAAATAATAATTTACAAGTTCACATGGTTAACATAACCAACAAGATGTAAAAATGCTTACACATCAAACAAAAATTTACATGCACTGAAGGGAAATACAATATGATGACACACATGAGGGTCAAGGGGTTAGTGGATTATGCCAAGGTATTTCACATCACAACACTTAAACATACTGAAAAGTGAAGTACAAAGATCCATTGTCCACATCAATTTATCTATTGTCCAAATGTCATCCAAGATGACATACAATATCTAATATGTAACATCATGCTCAGTTTTAGGAATCTTAAATCCATCAACACCTTCTTTCAAAGAAAGGTGTGTTCCAACATAGCCCATAATCTACATCCATGAATCTTGGAGGTTACCAACTAAGTTCACATCTCATGGATTAGATGGCTCACGCTATCTGCTAGAAACAAGATATCTCTAAATCATCCTTGCTTGTTCAAGCAAGTAAGCCATATTCACCCATTAGGTCTCAATAATTAAAAAATACAAGATAACTATATAATATCTTCATCCAAAATTTTAATTTAACTCTTCAATATTCTAATTTCATAATCTATTCATAACATTCATTAGCAACCAACAAGATCTTAATAATAATTAAAATCAACAACTATATCTATATCATTTATACATGTTAATTAATAAATCAAATCAATAAATATAGTTTTTACCATCTTCCATACAAAGTCATTGAGTAGGGATTCAAATATAAACCAATTAACTAGGAAAAACCTACCCCACTAGCTCTATGAGCCCTCCAGTGGTGGCCCTTACCACCCCAACCATCAACAAGATGATGGTTGTGGTAACCGGGAACATGTAATGAATTATGAGCACATCAACCTTCAAACAAAGGACATAATGAACAAAAATACATACACAACATAATCAAATCATTCCAAGGCAAGATGGAAATAATTAAGATATCTAAGTATAGATTAAGAGAGAGGATGGTTAACTTAGATTGTCGAATGATATAGAATGGATTAGTCCTAATCTATTATATATCTTTCAAGTTTTATCCTACTTAGAATGCCATAAAATTTCTCAATTGTTCTTTAACCATCCAAACCCATAATATATACTTATAAATATTGAGGTCTAGTCCATGAATGAAAATCCACACATTCCAAACCAATAATGAAACCAGTTAAAATAATGATACAATCAAAATATAATCAACTAATCATTTTAATTCAACATAGCAGAAAGTAATTAGTCAAGCTTTTATATGTCACAAGTTTAAACACAACCCATCAGACGTAAAATGACTACGCCAAAGTATGCTTCTAAATGATATAATATTATTATTATAACCCACATATATCATGTTATAATTATACAACACACAAAATTTGAATATTTAAATTTGGATACAATCAAAGCATGAATCAAAGTAGTCCCTGAATAATAATTTATGACTTGCAGGCATCATCATAGGACTTATTAAATATTTAAAACTTAAAATTTAACATAGTTCATAAATGATATGACATGATTAAACTGGACTCATAATAGCAAAATCAAAACCAATAAAATTCAAGACTAGATAAATCCACTTGTTAGGGTTGAATTGGAAGGGTTATGTTGAATCGTATAAGGCTTAATCGAGCAACCCAGACACAAAAAAAATAGTCACAAATATTGTACAACATATGTTTATATATACACATATGTATAGACTTACATATGTATATATGAATAGTTTTATAAAGAAAACTCACAACATAGTCATTATTAAAAAGAATTCACTCCTCGATTTCAAATGATCTTTGATCATACAAAAATGAAGAGGCTTGAAATATCAATAGTATACCAATTCAAAACTGTAAAACCCAAAAACCCAAAATACAAAGTTATGGCTTTCCTTCACAGTCAAATGAAAATACCACAACTTGTTTCCAATAGTAAGGTTTATAAATGGTAATGACAAATTTTAAATGATATGTCGAGTTTGAATTTTTAATAGGTTGATACACATAAAATACAACCCTAATGATCAAGATACCAACACATCTAAGCAAACATATCATGGGTTTAGAATAAACACAACATAATAATTGAATACCAATATAATTGAAACCCAAGATAGAAATCCAACATACCCATAAGTTCCAATCGAGCAGTTAGAAAATAAGATCACCCAGAGATTTGACATAAAATGTCTTTGTTCTTTACAAAACATGATAATGGGTGTACATAGAAAATATCAACCAATGAATTCATGAAATAAATATGTTCCCCATCATTTCCCAAGGAACACAGTCAACAACATATATTCAATCATGACATAGTCAATTCAATAAAACACAATCATCAAAGTGAACATATGGTCATCAACAATATGTTCATGAATACCTAGCTATTTCTCATTAACCTAGTTATTTAACAAAACACAATTACTCGTAATACCAAAATCATGCTTAGATTTATATGTATAAGAACCCACTAGTATTTACAACTTAGACACACACACACACACACACACACACACACACACACACACACACACACACACACACACACACACACACACACACACACACACACACACACACAACCAAGGAAAACTCACTAAAAACTTTTAAAAAACATGACCATTAAAATGATCGCATAGTCATTCTATCTAAAGACACAAAGTTGCCAACCTTATAACACTCATCTATTAATATAAGACATATCCATCCTTTAAACATGCAACTAACACGTAATAGTTTCAAGCTATGAAACACAATCCATAACTCATACAAGAAAATAATGAAATGACTGTGTAAAGATAAGGATCAAACTAGATTCTATATATCCATTGTATATGCATTTATTGTGAGTTTATATATAATATATGTATTGATATATAGTCATAATGGGTCTGTGTATGCATCTAAAAGTCTAAGAACTTTTGACTACATGCACAACCTCTAAACCTTTTCTAATAAATCAACATAGTAACCAAAAACCAACTAGGAAACTCAAAAAATTACTTGCAAACATATAATATTTTTGAAAGTCTAAAAAGGATAAAAACTCTAAGACTCACCAAACTTTTCTATGTATTTTCCAAGCTAGCCAACTTGCCATTAAAACCAAATGATCCATTTTATTGTTTGTACCCTAAATTCTCCATCTTCCTAACCCTTATGCCTTCCACCACCTTCTTCATTCTTTTTTTTCACTCCCCCATACCCCCAATTAATTTGCATTGAATTCTAGGAGGAGAGAGAAACCTACCAGATCCCAAGATAATCCCTACCAACCTCACCATTAATGGTGAGTCTAAAAGGCTCAATGAAAAAGCATCCCTCATCCAATAGAAAATAGGATTAGTGTTAATCAAACTAAATTAAACATAACCAAATCATTTAACAGTGAAACCTTCATCATAATGCCACCTACCTCATTAAATAAGGTTAACATAATTCCCTTGCAAACCATTGACCTAGGTCGATATGATAATAAAATATCATAATCACATTCAAGCCAAGTTTAAATCAAACCATGACTATATATCCATTAAAAATAATATTCCGTCACCTTTAGTAAATAGGTGCTAGGTTTGGGGGGTTAGGATAGACATGAAGGTGATAAGGGTTTATAAGGGGTTTAGTTCTAGGTGGGTGTCGCTAAGTTAGGTATAGAATCCAATAATTTGATAAGGTTTAATAGGGAACATGAGTGATTTAGAAAGCCTGTAGGAATAGATATTGGAGATACATGTATGGGAAAGGCTACGACCAATAAAACATATAATAAAAAATATAATGAACCATAATAATAAATAATGACTTATAACAAAATTGGTAAGGTACAGTATAATTAAAAACATAAAGACCATAACCAACAAACACAATAATTGAATTAAATTGTCTGAAAGAAAATTAAATAATAGTATACCTATTAGACATGTCAATGTGCTCAGAATTCATTATTCTAAGATTACAATCTCCATCACCTACTAGCTCATAGACAAAACCTATAAACACCAAAATGGCATAATTCATATTATGTCATAATAATCAATATAGATTATAAAATTATGATCAGTAATAACAATAATTTCATAACATAATTAATCACAATATTAAGTACACAGCTAACATTTTTATAGAAAGTACCATAATAATCCATCTAAATAATAGTTAAAACCAGTCTAGCATCATAATTTTAATGTAATAACAACAAAAAATATAATGAAAATATGGGATCATAACATCCTCCCCCTCTTAGAAGGGAGTCATCCCAATGACTTCATCAAAAATCCATGCATAATGTTATCTGAAAAGATGAGCATCTTCCCAAGTAGTGTTCCTTTCAATGATAAGGTCCCATTACACCGAAACCTAATGTATGTCCCTATTACATATCTTAACACTATGATGGTCCAGAATTCTCACTGGGTCTAATTGGGTCTTTTCCTCTTACATGACCTATAAATGAGTCCAATCCAAAACATGATATGGATTAGGTATATATTTTCTCAATAATACAACATGAAAAACATCATGAATCCTTGAAAGAGAAGGAAGAAGTGCCAACTAGTACGCAACAAGGCTAATCTTTTTCACTATGTCAAAAATCTTGAAAAAATGTGGTGCTAACTTTGAATCCTTTCCAAATTTAATAAATTTTTTTGGTGGTCTAACGTGCACAAAAACTATCCATTATGTTGAATTATCATAGAGTTCTCTTAAGGTTTGCATAGTTTTTTGCCTATCAGAAGCTAATTTTAAATTCTACCTTATTATTTCCATTTTCTTGACATATTCTAGCAACAAATCAATTCCATTAATATCCCTATTTTCTAAGTTATCCCAACCAATAGGTGTTCTACACTTGGATCCATATAAGGCTTCAAATGGAGCCATCTTAATAAATGAATGGTAGGATTTATTATATGTAAATTCAACTAGATGAAGATATTCCTCTCATTTTGTTTGTTGATCCTTTACATACATGTGTATCATGTCTTCAACCACTTGGTTGAGCCGTTCTATTTGCCCATCTATTTTTGGATGATATAAAAATTTAAAATTTAGCTTTACTCCAAAGGTTGTAGTTAAAGTACACCAAAAACTTGAATTAAATAATTTGTCTCAATATGATATGATCATTTTAGATGTACCATGGATTCTTACTACTTCTTTCATAAAGCATTTACAAATACAAATGCATCATCTATTAAATTTATAGCAATAAAGGGGCCAATTTTAGTTGCTTTTTCAATCACTACCATGATTGTATCATGTTTCCTACATGATTTTGGTATCCCCTCAATAAAATCAAGTGAGACTACAACCCAATTATATTTTGGAATATCATAAGGGTAAAATAACCCTCTTAGATGGCAATGCTCAACGTTAACCTACTGGCATTCCAATCATTTCACTACAAATTTAGCGACATCATGCTTCATCCTAGGCCAAAAATATAGCTTTTTCAATTCATGCATCATTTTTATAACACCTTAATAGGCATAATAAGGTATTTTATGCACTTCATTAAAAACAAAATTTATCTAGCCACCCATCTTGGGGACATAAATTCTACCTTTACACCTAATCAGGCTATCTATTGAGACAAAAAATTAAGTAAATATATTTGCTACTATCTCATCAGCCAAACATGCTCTTACTTCATGGTAGAATACATCATCAAGCTATTAATATTAAATAACACTTCTAAAATTTCCTTATAATATTAACAAGGTAGTAAGGTATGTGTGTCTGTTCAGTGCATCAGCCACATGGTTCTCCTTGCCTTTGAAATATGATATATTCATGTCAAAATTGCTAAAATATTTTAGCCACCTACACTATTGTGCATTTAGATCTTCTTGAGAGAACAAATAATCAATACTTCAATGATCTAATTTTACTTAAAAAGGCTTTCCCAATAGGTAATGTTTCCATTGCTTAAGTGCACGAATAATGGAAACAAGCTCCATATCATGCATAGGATAGTTATTTTCATGTTATTTTAATTTTTATGACTCATAAGCCACAACCTTGACATCTTGACTCAAGATACCTTCATAGCCTTATTTGGAAGCATCATCCTAAAATTTAAAGTTATCATTTGGGTCTGGTATGATTAAAATATGAGTTATTGTAAGCAACCCTTTCAACTTAACAAAAGCTTCCTTACACTGAGGATTCCATATGAACTTCTTTCCTTTATGTTATAAGGAAGTGATGGGATAGACCACACTAGAAAAAATTTCAACAAAGCGTCGATAATAACCAGCCAACCCCATGAAGCTTTGCACTTCATGCATATTAGAAGGCATAGGTCAATCTTGGATAGCTTTGATCTTGGAGGGGTCAATAACAATGCCTTATTTGGAAATAATATGTCATAAAAAATGAATTTTAGATTTATAAAATGCACATTTAGGTAATTTTACATAAAGCTTATGATATCTTAGTCTTTGCAAGACTATATGGAGGTGTTGATCATGTTCAACCTCATTTTTAGAATAAATCATAATATCATCAAGAAAAACTAGTATAAACTTATCCAAGTAATCTATAATAATATTGTTCATAAGGTTCATAAAATTTGTAGGTGCATTGGTTAAGATGAAAGGTAGAACCATAAATTCATAGTGTCCATATTAAATTTTAAAAGTAGTTTTATGAATGTCCTCTTCCTTGATGTGCAGTTGATGGTAATCATATCTCAAATCAATCTTAGAAAATATTGTAACACCTTTCATTTGGTCAAATAAATCATTTATTCTTGGTAAAGGATAGTGGTTTTTTTATTGTTACCTTATTTAACATGTGGTAATCAATGCAAATCCTTAGAGTATCATCTTTTTTTTCACAAAAACTACCAAAGCACCCCAAGGAGACATACTTGGTTGTATGCTTTCACTATCTAAAAGTTATTATAGCTAAAATTTTAATTCTTATAGATCAACCGCATTCATGTGGTAGGGTACCTTAGATGTAGGGGAAAATCTAGGTATGATGTTAATAAAAAAATCAAATTCTCACTTGGGTGGCAACCCTTGTAGCTTTTTAGGAAAGACATCCCAAAACTCCCTTAGTATAAGAAAAGCTACATGTTCTAGCTCTTTTTCATTAGATATTTCTTACAATTGGACTACATAGAACCTGTAACCCTTCCTAACATCTCTTTTTAGCTTTAGGGTTGAAAGTGTTTTACATCTCGTAGACCATTGCATGCCTTACAATTCTACAATTTGGCCAAGTTCATTGGTGCATCACACTATTTTACCTACCTAATTAAGTTTGGTTTGATTTTCATGCAGTCATTCCATCCCAAAGATGAGATCATAAGACCCTAAAGGCATGAGAAACAAATTTACCTTGGTCTTGGAAGTACCAAGGTATAATTCTACTTGTTTCAAGCTTTCAAGAATAAGCACTTTCTTACCAATACCGAATTCCACTTCCCAACCTTCTCTTATTAAGATTGGTTTACTATTACATTGTTTAGTAGAAAAAAGAGAAATAAAATATTTCATTACACCAAAATCAATCAATATAGTTAAAGGAAAACCATTAATTGAACCTTGGGTCTCAATAAGAGTGTCATATAAGTCAACATTGTGATTATCAATAGTAGCATATACCCTATGGTTTACTTTTTGGCTTGATTTCAATTTAGGATAGTCCTTTTTGTAGTGATTATCACCACATTCTTAGTATAGAATTGGTCTAGAGGATGTTACTATAATAGTGTTAGCACTTGTGGTAGGTCCATGTGGGTTGTTTTTATGTTGTTCCTTCTTATAAGAACTAGATTTGGAAGATCTATGGGATTTAGAATTCCTATTTTGATTGGAAAACCTACTGAAATTCTTATTACCTCATGAAAATATTTAGTTAGAGTTAGATTTTATAAATTTATTGTTCATGGGAAAAAGGTTCTTGTCCTTAGACTATTGCCTATTAGATTTGAATTCTTGTCTTGCCTTTTGGTAAAACTTTTCTTTCTCCTTAACTATGTATGTTGATTTTATGGTTGCAGCCAAAGTTTTTGGATTGGTCATGTTAACATCATGAATCAAAATCCCCTTAATCCCAAGATTGAACTTAGTAATATAGGTTTCCTTATCATGTATATAGTTCACATGATGCATCAAGTTTAATAATTTATTCTCATATTCAGCAACAGTCATGTTCTCTTTCTTTAAGATCTGAAAATCAGTGATTTTTTGCTCCTTATAATTTGCATTTAGGTACCTCTTGTGGAATTGAGTCTAAAAAATAGACCAAGATAGATTTAAAGGTTGATACCCTTCAATATCACAAAGGTGGTTCCACCATAATGTTATAGGTCCTACTAGTTTATAGGTTGCTACTCTAGCTTTCACATTGGAAGGCATATTATGCAAATTAAAGTAATTTTGCAAGTGTACCAACCAAGCATCCACTATATCACCAAATCATTTTCTTGAAAAGGTAGGTAGTATAAGCTTATTCATTTCCTTGATGATTGGGTCAATGGTGGTCAAAGGTAGTTCTTGAATTATAGGTCCTTCTAATTATCCCATTTCTAATCTGGGTACTTCCTATTAGGATACCCCTTCATGATTATTTAATCTTTTTTCCTGATTATCAATATTCCCTTGCAAGTTATTAAAAAGTTTTCAAGATCCCATTGAGGACTTATTCATCCTTATCAGTTGGAATTCCACTAATTACTTTAACATGGGGTACCTCAATATTGTTATCAACATTATTCATAGGCAGTTCATCTAGGTTGTGAATGGGAATATGGCCTTGATGACCCCTTCTACATCCTTGACCTCTACCCCTAGATGGGTTGACATTCAAAGTATTTTTAAGAATTTTTCATCCACTTTATCACATTCTAACCATCTTGAGAAATCACAAGTGATAACTTAGAAGATTGTAATTATTAGAAGGAAAATACTTGTTCCTAGAATTCTCTAGAGTAGAACACTACTCTAATACCAGATGAAACAACCCCTAAAATAATTTTGGAATCATATATCAGATTATGTTTTGGACATGTGTTAGGCCCACTTACAAGACTTACTAATGCAATAAACACATTTGATGCACTACGTGCATAAGTGACTGGAACTAAAGGAGGGGAAACTAAGGTAATTTGTTAGAGGTAAACACATACAAATGGCACTATGGGGAAACTATTTGTTATTTATAAGGATTATGGAATTTGAGGAATATCAATATATACATACATTGATAAGTCTTTAGTGCCATATGTAACACTCATACTTCCTTATAGGACCATTTCTATATCCTTAACCCTAGGTAAATGCCCCACTCTCCTTAGTGGGTTTCAATCCTATTCAAGGATGGTTAAGATAAATGATTAGTTTAACCGAGAAGGATAGCCTTGTTATTATTAAGTTATCATTCAATTTAATCATGGGTTTAAATAAATATGCATGATATAAATTAAACAAACACTTAAAAATCAAAAAGCAAGATTAGTTCAACACTTGTAGATTTTGATTCATTCAAGAAAAAATTATATTAAAGTATAAAAAATAGATTAAGTATAACATTATTTAGTGATACCAACTATGTTACAACACCTTACAATCTTTAAGGTCATTTCACTATGCATACATCATTTAGATCAACCATGGATGTTCATAACATTTCATCATTGTTACTCTAAAACCTATGTATTTATTTAATTTGACATAGCCAATGCTAGAATAAGAGTTCAAG
>JARHVA010001454.1:0-175000 GCA_037957365.1 Torreya grandis | reverse complement strand
AAATATAACAAACCATAATAATAGATGACTTATAATGGAATTGGTAAGGTATAGTAGCATTTTCAAACACAAGGACCATATTTGACAAAAAAACAACCAAATCAAATTATTTAAAGGACAATAAAATAATAGTATATCTATCAGACATGTCGACGTGCATATAATTCATTATTCTAAGATTATATCCTCCATCACCTACCTAGCTCATAGATAAAACCTACAACCACTAAAATGACATAAATCACATTACATCATAATCAATAATTAATATAAATTATAAAATTATAATCATTAGTAACAATAAGTCCATAACATAATTAATCATAGTATTAAGTATGCATCCCACACTGATATATCAAGTACCATAATAATCCATCTAAACAACATTTAAAACCATTCTAGCATCATAATGTCAATGTAATAATAATATTAAATATAATGAAAATATGGGATCATAACAAAATATTCTAATTCCTGTTTAATTTATTCAATGATATTTTTATAAACCATGGACTTAGATTGTGTTTCTATTCTTATCATTTTATGATTCATGCCTTTGACAACTTTCTTTGCCATTTCACCAGTTATTTCCTCTATAAACTTAAGACACTCTTCAAATTCATTTTATTCTCCAAGCTTGATATTTCATGTTTTAGTCAATTTTAATAAATATTATTCTATCTCACAAAAAATTAGATTTTACCCTTTAGTGATTTTCCTCTTTGTAACTCTTTGAGCTTGTTTTTAACTTGTTCACATCATAATTTTACCTATGGTTCATCAAATACAATCATTTATTTCCTTTGAAAGTTGAAAATTTGTATGTTTTATATCCATTTTTATTCATGTTATATAGAATAAACATAATTTATGAGTGGTGTGGCCAAGGTAGATGATGTGTTAGTAATGGAAGTGACTAAAGGAATGGTGAAAGTAGGGTCAGCAAGAATGAATGCACTATAAGCTATAGATTCATGTCATAAGACTATAGTAGTAAGGATAGAATATGTGACTAAAGGGGAAATAAAAATTGAATTTTTAAGGTAAGATGTGTATCTCTAATAAATGTAAGAATTTATTTAATTTTTGATTCTTTGACCTAGATATTACACGACCAATAATTACTATGCAACCCATACATGACAATGACCCTTGAAGTTGTAAATTAGATTAATGGGTCCATTATTGGTAGTGAATCTTGAGTTAAAGGAAGTTTAGGTTGATAATACAAGTATGTATCTTGTAGTGGGACTTGCATATCCAATGCTACCGAAGTAGTCAAAGAGGAGTGATATTTTTTGTCCCATTGGGTAATGAGACAAATTGTACTTTAGTGGTAGACTTAGTTTGACAAAACTTGTGCAAATTCATTTTGAACACATTTAGTAAATATATTAAAGGCCACTTTCCTAGTATATAAATTCATAATTTGGATAGTTTTATTTGGAGCATTAGGAGTTAAGAATTTTTTTTAAAGCATTTAAATAGGGGTTTCAAATGATGCATCTTATAATGGAAGAATGGAAGGATAAACACGAGGAGTTTCCACCAATTTCTTTGTGTTTATTTTTATAGGTTATAGGACTTTAACCTATTATGGATTATTAGAAACTTCAATATGTGGAGAAGAATGATACTGGACATAATATGAAGAATGGGATTATGTTACCTTTAGATTGGAGATCACCCCATAAGAAATAAATGGAGGAAGAATTAATTGTATCATATTTTTATTGAAATAAGGATATATATAAGGGGAATCATTATGAGATGTGGATACATCTATCCTAATTTCTTATGAATGTTCCTACCTCAAACGTGAACTTATTATCCATGTATCTTACACTCCTTATAACTTCCTCATTATTACACCACTATTACTTTTCCCCTTAATAATCATAAATGATCTTTCAAATTACCATTCTAATCACATTTATTGATAGCATGGTAAAAAATATTGAATGAATACCTATGTGTTGTTATTATTGGTATTTTTGGCCATACTTTAAAATTTATCCTTCCTATTTTAAATGGCATTGGGGGGCATAGGGCTTGTTTATTTTCCTTACATCTACCCCCAATCCCATGAATGATTTTTTATGATACATCCTACTCTACAAAAATTTAAGTACATAATTGGGAAACTTAAGAGTATATACCAAAATTAAATCAATTCAAATAATTATTCAACTTGGATAATACCATTAAGAAACACTTAAAATTAACCTTATGATTCCCAAATGTCTAGGCATTGATATTCAATTGATAGCTTATTATAATGAAGGATACACAAATTAAAAATATCCTTAATAAAATATCTAAATTTAGGTGCATAAAATTTTGAGAACTTGAAATGAACTAAAGTCCTAGAAGTATGATTTCATTGAGGAATTTGATCAAACATTATTGTTACTTAGATAACATCAACTAGGTAAAACATCATGTAAAAATTTATTCCCTCTATTACTACCATAGTTGGTTAACTAAAATTTAAATAAATAATCTTCCCTAAGGTAGGGACTTACTTATCATTGATAATCATAGAAAGTAGTGGAATCTACAACTTGTTTACATGAATGATATCATCAGATCCATACAGTCTATTCATGAGCACCATACTAATTCAGGAATGATGCTAGAATAACCTAATTAATATTTTATCCACATATTCCATATTAACTCAATGGTCAGGGTCTTCAAACCAATCTTTGAGAATCTTCCTTAATTTATGGCTATTGAGCTAGTTAGATACCACAGTTTGATTGTATGTTGTTATAGGGTAGGGGAAATAAAAATACCCTTTTATGGCCAAAATAATATGAAATGTTATTTTATTTCTATTATTTTTAGACAATACCATGATTCTGATATATAGTCCTAGAAAATAAATTTTATAAAATATATACACAAGGGAATACTTTAGGTTTGACAATTACAAGATCAAGATTGATGTTCTAAAAAAATAATAAGATCATATAAATAATACATCCATTAAGGAAGGTTTATACTCATATGGAATAGGTTTCATTATCTCTACCTCATCAAATATAACATTTTAGTTTTTAAAACCAAGTCCTAATGCATCTCGAACAAACACTATATCAATGAATTTTAGAGATGTGCCATAGAAAAAATATATACAACCATTGTTATGTGAGCTCAATATTTTTCATTGATCATACATTGTAATTTATTAGTATTAAATTATTTCATTGGAATATTTATACACTCTTTTAAATTAATTAAATCTAAAAAATGATCCCGTTTGAGCATAATATTAAACAATAAACTCACTTTTTGCTTAATATTTTCTTTAAATTCTTGAATGACACCCTCAATTTCCATGTTTGTATGCAATAATTTTGAAAGGTACAATTTTTTAGCTTATGGATGATTTTTTTTGTATTTTTATTTTGGACCTTCATTTGTGGTTTTCCTAAAAAATAAAACTGAGTCTTTCACATACCTTCATCATGCAACTTATATGAGCTACAAATAACCTCAAGTTATCATGTGTGTTATGTGAATTATTGGGCTTCCTATTATTATTAGTCAAAGTTTAATATATTATATTCTATCCATGTGGTAATATTCATTTATCTTGGAATTGTGTGGTCCTTGAATCTATCATTATTTCTACTTAGTTTTTTCCCACTATGAGGCCTTTTAAAGAATGACATATTTCACATTTTGACTACTTCAAGATCATGAAACTATATGAGCCATATGTAACTCTTTTGAATTTTATTAATCGTGTGTTGAATGAGATTGTGAAGTGGTTGTGACACATGTAATATTATGATTAACTTGTAGTTGTGAAGCTTTCAAATTCTAGTGTATAAATTAAATCCCAAAGATGGTGCAAGGCTATGGGAATGACATGTAGAACTATTTTATCCTCTCAAAATTTTAGATTCAAAGACTCACTGCAATTACATGTGAATAATGTGAAGTGTATTGCGAAAAACACCATGACACATGGATCCATGTAATTTTGTAACTTGTTGCATGAAAGCACAATACCATGAAGTTTGTAGAGAAAACCTACTTGCCAAATTTAAATATAATTTAAGCATAAAATTATGAATATAGACCAATAAAAATAATTATTGTTATTTTTTAATAATGCATAAACAATAAAATAATTAACCATAGGTTTTTTTAGTTCTTATTATCCATGTGTACTTGAATAAATTATGAGACTATGCTAATACGTAGCACACTATAAGGAAAATTTTCAAAACCAAGTCCATGAAAACCTAGTTATTGTATATGTAATAAATTTATATCTTTATGTAATATAGTTGTTAGAACCTATCAAAATGAATTTAAAACCATAAACTATCAAATCATAATGGGAAAATATTTCAAATGCTAATTTTTGGCATATAAAAATTTAATCTATTTACAAATATTATTCTATAGAGGTGGTTACTTATTTAAAAAGGAATGAGGGCATTTGGTTACAAAAGGTGGGTCACATAGTCATACACATTCAAAAATAACTATGTAAGGCTCTGAATACACTGAGACTTCGAAGCAATAAAAAATTACAACATATCACATTTTCAAGGGTCACATGATTAGAAAGTGACAATGAGATATTTTGGTAATATCAAATAACTTAATGAGCCTGATCAAATGTGAAGATTTAACATGGATAGTTTAATTGATCATATAATACATAGATAAAAAATGGAGTCACTTCATACTTAATATGAATTGTGTAATTTTATGTCCAAGTGAAAAATAGGTGCTCATTGTCTAATATAGTTCAAATCCTCATGCAATCCACATGGAAAAATTCAATCAAGTTATGTGTCCCTTGAAACTCTAAAGCTGTGTGATGATGATTCATAGACTTCCCTAGTTCATTTTAAAATAAATCTATGAATAAAAGGAAAAATAATTTCTCTGTGGGAAAAAAATACTAAGTTGTAAAAATTCATCTTTTAATAAATGCATAACAAGCAATAAAGAGAACCATATTCTCCATTATTTTGAGATCATGATATCATGACATGTGGAAGTTAATATGACACTTAGAGAACATCCTACGCCACATATCTTCTTTGTGATCCAAAATCACTTAAATTTTACCACATCATGCATGAATATGAAGTTAATATCGATGGTCATCACTAGCCATTAAACTATCACAAGTTCACAAGTTTCATGGTAGTTTATAAAATATCTTTAGTATTAGTAACCTGAGTAGAATGGTCACATAGCTATTTGTACAAGAAGAATAGAGTCACTAATGAATGGAGAGGCCATGTAAATACAAAATGAAAATGAATTCATCACTAAATTCATAAGGGATAGCCTCTATATTATAGATTAATAACTAAGAGAATGCAGTGGATGACAAAAAAAATAGATGAGATAATAAACTCAATTCAAAGTAATTATAAATTTAATGACAATTCATAAGTATCATTGGGCATTAATATAGTTCACAAGATTATTGAGGCTAAGTTTTCTAAGTTTTCTTAGATTTTAGATCATAATACATTTAAAAATAAAATAGCTTACAATTTATAATAACACACAATATTAGTTGTTTGTGGAGATTTTATGAGATCTACAAATAATCTAAAGGCTCTAAAAAATCCATACATAACATGCAACAAGGAAATTAAAATAATTGACAATTAGAGTTCACATTAGTTCTAAATTGCATCAAATAATGACACATGTTGAATTTTAAAATTTAAAAAAGGGGATAAATTTGAATTATTTAAATTATAAATCAAGTCATAATTTTATTCTAGATTATATAATTTGCTTTAAATTTAGAGTTAAATATCTAGTTTTATTTGTAACATGTTTAGGTTTAGATTAATTTATTTTTAATAAGTGATCACATGAAAGTTATTTAAAAATAAATAAAAATTAGTGAACATAATATTTTTATAAATACCTTGTATTGAGATAATTTTATTTAGAAAGGTTTTAGGAGACTCACAATGCTTAAAAAATATTTCTATAATGCTCTGTGAGTTTATTATATATTTTTTCTTTCTCAAATATTCAAATCAATGCTACCATATTTTATGAGTGTTGGGGGATCATTGTATGATATTTATGTGACATATTAAGAGTGTGTTATATTGAGTGGATTATGTTATTTTGATTGTTTCAATTTTATTCTCTAATCTCTTATTGTTGTAGTTGAATGTGTTTTTATTATTTTATAATGTGAATTTGTTTTTTATGAAATTTTTATGGATGAATGTGAAATTTATATTATTGTAATTAATTTATATTAAAAATAAATATTCATAATATTTAGTCATAATTGATTAGTCCTTATAAATCTTTAGTCATGTATACAATTATCATTATCTATAACCATCTTTACTTTTTTACATTTCATAGACATTAGTAATCCTCATGCTCATTCTCGTATATTGGTTACAAATGAGTGAAGCTAGAATTATTTGTTACTAATTTTTTATTTGGCCTTTGATTCTAATTTGCATAGGATGGACAATAGTCAAATTTTCATGGGGTAAATTATATAATTGGAAAGGAAAAAACTCAGTATATGTGGATGAAAATGTATGTATTGTGGATCAATTATTTTTTATAATATATAGATTTATATTTTGTAGTCATTTTTAATTTTTTTTTTGGTTAGATTCTACCATATAAAATTTATACCTCCAAAATAATATCTAAATATGTGTTCTAGTTAGAGAAGTGAAATGGAGAATGGAAATGATAAGGATTATAAAGACTAGCTTGTATTTGAAAATCTAGAATCACCACTAAAATTTTAAGTAAAAAAATGAAGGTCCACATTGATGCAAATTAAAATCTCTATTTCCAACATTGATGATAGGTTCAAAAATAATGGAAAATGTGAAACCAAAAATGAGAATGAATCAATTCAAGATTGTTAATTATGATGACATAAATATTAACTTTGTTATTGTATTTATTATTACCAAGGTCCATGCATTATGTCATAATGCATTAAGTGCACAATCTATTATTTTACAACTTTATATTATTTATGGTTTAAATGAATTGTATTTTTGTTATTATACATATTTAAATGGAAGGAAAATATTTAAATTTTATTTCAATGAATTTTTATTTTTCAATGCTTGTTCATTTATATTCATTCTCAAGTTTCAAGGTAGCTACCAATTATGCATGATTTTATGTTGGAATAAGTTGTAATTAGGTTTTATGATAAAATAATGATTTATAGACTCCCCTCTGCCTCTCCCCCACACACAAGTAAGGGTTCTATTAGGGACCTTGAACTTGAAGTAAAAATGAAAAACCAACTTTAAAAAAAAAAAAAAAAAAAGATGACTATTAACATTAATACCAAGTTCCAAAGAGTAGATTTGAAATATCAGACTAACAAAAAAGAACCAAAACCACTAAGATATATAAATTTTGGAAGTAAAAAAATCAAAACTAAAATTATTTATGGGTTCACTAAGAGAAACAACCACCATAATAATAATATAGCAAAATTAATGTTTTATACTACGCAATTTTTATGGGAACACCCATTTTATTGATTATTATGATATTGATTTATAAATTATTACTTTTGGATTTAATATTAATGAAAGTTAGAAATATTAAAGTTTCAATATATTTTTATGTTATCACAATTCCTCTTTGAAGGAGTTTGTATGAACATTGTAGAACTTAAATTATGGCAAGCACTTTTTAGTCATGTGAATGTAGTATGTCAATTGATTTACATGCCCTTTACTTAAAATTGTAGATGACCCTTTCTCATAAAACATATAGTTACATTTCAATTCAAAGTATAACTATAATAATTAAATAATGATATAAATAAACTAAATAATTAAGTCATAAATATAAAACTTGTTATTTATTATAACTTTACATTAAAATTCCATAAGATTAGTTTTAAAATGTATTGAATATAAGAAATTATATTATTTATTTATATTATTATGGAGTAAAATATTACTTAATTAGGACTAGGATTCTTTTGGTCATGGCATTGAGATCTACATTATACTCAATCACATATCCACATGTTATATTAATTTGAAGGTTCTAATTGAAGGAAAATATTAACTAGCTTATTCAAATATAAATGTTACATTTATAAGTTTGATCAATTTCAAACAAGTCATGCATAAATAACCTTGTAATCAAAACAATTCAAACTTTATAAATTGGTATTTTTCATATTTGTGTAGTTGTTTTATAGTCTATAATTTTAAGAAATTATCATTGTAAAATACACATGTACAATGTCAATTAAATAATAGTTCTAAATGATTTAATACTTTGAAGAAATAAATTGATACATTATAAAAACAAAAAATTATTTGATCACAAAATATTATTAGAGAACATAGGTGAAATAATGAGTTAATCAAAAAATGCAATCATATGTTCCTCTCACATTAAGATTCTTAATTTTTTAATCCCAAAGTAGTACCCATTCACATTTCCAGCTCTGTTATACCTAAATTTGATTTTATGAAAAAAAAATAGTACCCCAAATCCATTTAGTCATAATCGATAAAAAATTAGTTAAATTGATGTTGTAATCAAATAATTTCAAGTTATGAATTTTAAGTATCAAAATTTCACTAAATATCAAGTAATTTCATTCACATCCTCATATTTCAACCTTAGGGTTTTACCATTATCTACGCACTTTTATAATCTAATAATTGCTCAGATAGTTCTTATAACCCAAAGGCTACCTAAAAAATCAAAAAACCTAATAGTTGTCCAAATAGTACCCAAAATTGAGGTATGCATAAACAATCTCAAAACCTAAAGTCTATTGACAAATCCTTGAAACCTTGATCCATCTACATTAATTAAACTAATCAATATGACTACCCACATGTGTCATTCTTTCACTCATCCTTCATATTTATCTAACTTCTTCCCAATTTCATTCTAATTCATTTTTATCACTCTACATACTCTCCATTTTCCAAACTCCTTTCTTAAACCTTGTTTAATAATTTATTTTTTATTTTTTTAAGGGTATATTTGAGGTCAAATTCATGTTCACATTTCCTTAGGCATTTTTCTTCTTTATAAGTATCAAATAAAGTTTAATTTTTTGAGATTTTTCAAACATTTAAAAATAACTTGAAAAATGACCTAATTTTCATGAAAACTCTTCAAGATACAGAACCCTAAAATCCTTAATAGCATTTCTAAGTGCTTTAATTAGTCACAAATTACTTTTTTAGTTCTTCATCTATCATAATAATTGTGGAGTTTAAGATTTGTTTGAACACATACATAATCTAATACATATTAAATAAATATCAGAACCCAAAAGTTGTTCTAACACTTATAAAATATAAAAACATTCCAAAAAGTCTAAAAACCTAATAACTAATTGAGTTATCCACCAATTCCAAATTAATCTTCCTAATTATAAGAATAAATTCTAAATTCCACCAAGGCTTGTGTCATACAATTGAGGTTCAACAATTTTTTATTTCACATGTCATGAACTCCAAATAAATAGGTAGACATTATGTATCAATTCCATGGGTTCACTCCCCCATCCAACCTTTGATGTGGAAAATATTTCAAATAAAAACTTAGGACATATCTAAATTATTAAGTAGAATTAATGTTGTCCCCAAGTTAGATTAAATTTAAATTATCTATGATAATGTATTACCCTAGGATATTACA
The DNA here is from genome assembly GCA_037957365.1 of Torreya grandis. Classification (NCBI taxonomy): domain Eukaryota; kingdom Viridiplantae; phylum Streptophyta; class Pinopsida; order Cupressales; family Taxaceae; genus Torreya; species Torreya grandis. The sequence continues at coordinate 165,316 of JARHVA010001454.1, read as the reverse complement.
TTTCCTACATACATTCAATGGCCATTATTAGTGTTGACTTTGGCCAATCACTATGACACTGAAAATAAAGAAGTCATCAACTCTAAAAATGAATATGTACTTCATCTTGATTCATAGTACATTGAAGAGATGATTAATATTTATGATCGTGAATATTTAATGGATCTTAATTCTGAAGTGAGCCAATAATTCAAGAATGAAAATACAAATTCATTCTCTAAAATGATCAAGAAGTAATGGCTTGAGAATTCAAAGATTGCTTATACTAGGCTTCCAAAAAAAATGACTTGTTTTATTTTGAAAATGGAAATAAATGACATAATAAAACTTTTGAATAGGGTGTTTGGTAACTGCTACTAAATATTTTTAGAAGTGGATGTATAAATATTTTCATATAATCTTCCAAAATAATTAGTACATCAATTGGGGTTAGTTAATCAATGATTTGATTTATAAATAATTGTTTAAAGTAAATACAGCAAAGAAATTACATATGACCTCATATCTAATTTATGTTGTGTTTAGAGCAAGAATATTTTTACGATTTTCCATAATAGGAAAAATAAAGTATTCATGGATCTATTATTTATATCCTTAGATTAAAATCAAGTGCACATATTTTTGTCATGTACATGATGAATTACTATATTAAATTATTGAATATTCGATGAAGATCCATAAAATTATAGAATTTTTATTTTTGCCACCAAAAATAATCACACAATGGGGAGCATGGTACATTCAATTATCCACCTTCTCATATATCTAGGTATGTGATTTTAAGAATGATCCTTACCTATTTCTATAGTTTGTTGATGAAAATGGATATTAATGGATTTAGTTCATTGAATATATGAAATCCACAAGTTATTAACTAGTAAGCATAAATAAAGTGTACACTTCCCTATCGTAATCATAATATATACCTATGCATCACTAACAAAGGTAAAAAGATTGATTAGAAATGACTCAAGTCACCATTCAGTCATTCAACGATAGACCTTCCTATGAAATCTCAGGATTTATTAGGAGTATCTTAGATATACATACCAACACATATCGTATTTAAAAAAATTATGGATGGATTGTAAATAAAAATAGGTAAAACTACAAGATTATTCCCAAATGATTTTAGAACAAGGCATTGAATTTAATGTAGTATATTATTTCAAAAGGAATAGAAGATGATCAAGAATATGTGGATCCCATCTAGAATAAATATAAAATATACATTTAATCCTTACCTCAAGTTGAGTGGAGACAAAAAGAATCAACATATTTGGAATAAAGAACTCAAGGTGTGTTAATCAAAAAATTATCTTGGCTTGAGAATAAAGGAGTTTTAGTAAAAAAATGAATGATTTCCTCCATTATAAAAATTTGATAGAAAATACCATGTTCAACCTCGTATATCAGTAGAAAATAAAACACTCATAGATTCCCCTTCTAGTGAAGATGTAAGTAAAATTAGCTATCCACTCATAATACACTCATAAAACATGATCATAATGGTTAATCAACCTATTACAAGACATAATTTCATATTCAAAAGGCCCTATAATATGAATAAGGTGCTTTGGAAATTACTATTGCCTTCAATCATCCATATCCACATGTTTCTCATTCCCAAATCTTGGTAAAAAATACACTCAATAATTATTGGTAATAGATTCCCCCATAGTAACCCATTCACCTTATTTTCCTATACTTTCTCAATATTTGCCGTAAAAAAAGGTCACCTTCAACTTCTATCATTGAATCTAAATTAGAATTACCAATAAAAATTGAAAAAAAAATCCTTCTTTAACTTAAGCTATTGCAGCTTCACCTCATGCTTATGTATCTCAAATCCAAAACCATAAAAAATCACCTCAACAAGCCTCAAGCATGGAAGCACATGATTGGTTAAATGAGATGGTGAATAAATGAGAGAAAATTGTGTAACCACATGAGATAAATTTAAGTGTGATTTCTCTCCCTGCCTCTTTTTCAAAACAAAAACTTAAAATAATTTCTCAAATAGTAATAAATGATCAAGGGTAGAGATATGCCAAAATTATGGTTTCTTCATCTAAAAATTCCAAAGAAGAATCTACCTCTTGAGATTATCAAATTTCAAAAGTACACCTTTGGTAAATTAGGCAAGAGAGATTTAAATAAAATGTACACTTATAAATTGGCACACTCATCAAGAAACTTGATCAAGACCAAAACTAAAAAAACAACTCAAAGAGAAAGTTGATCAACTCAAGGCTAATATGAAAAAGTTGGTCAAAATAATTCAATCTTCCCACATTTTAGAACTAACATAAAAATTAAATAACATAGACATATTAATTACAATTGAAGAATTAGATTACTTGGGAAGAGTGACTAAAGATTGGTTAGATAAACTAGTTACACAAGAGAACTAGTCAATTAATGTGATTATGTATACATTGATTCTATATAAAATTTAAGAAGCAAAAATATCTGAAAATAAATATGGTAAAATTAAAACAAGATAAAATAATTCATGATGAAATTGGAAGATTTGTCAATATTGAGTTTTGATATTTTAGTGGCATAAATAATTTTTGAAGATAAGGATCATAGTGACTAGACAGAGTTTTTGGGCACTATTAAATTTTAAATATTCATCCTTGAAGAATGTCTTGAAAATTTCAAAGATTCATAAATAATAGTATATGAATTTTGTAATGATATAAAATAGGTAATAGAAAAGCTTCTATGTACCTAATTTGATAATAACATATCCATACTTTCTACTCAAACCATGAAAGATGAATTCAAATAACTTGAAAAGAAAGAGGCAACCCTAAGATTTGATTTTAATTTTTATTCAATCCAAATATTTATCAAGTATAAAAATTCTTTAGATAATTTTTAAAAATACTTAAGAATTCTTTGACAAATTCCATCCAAAATTTTGGATATACATATTGAAAACGAGATCAATTATTTGAACTGAGAAGAACCAAATGAAGATAAAGTTAAAGAAGTGTTCAATTTTTTTAATTATTATCAAAAGAGGTCATATAAATCTAAACATGAAGTGATTTAATTTGTTGAATAATAAGGAATTGGTCAACAAGTTGAGGATAGAAATCTATGATTTGTAGTTTTCAAAAACTACATTTTGTCATCACTTTTTCACACTTTTTAGAACTAAATTTTGAGAAAGTTGTTTTTCTACAATTCTAGATTGTAAATGTCACTTTATTTCATAAAAATTTCACATTCATTTACAATCTCCCTCTTTGATAAAGGAATTTTTTAACTATTTCATAAAAATTAGAAAATTTAGATTTTCATTTTGTAACCACCACCTTTAAAGACTTTAAATAGATTTTTTTGGTCATTGTAAGGGGAATTTTTAAACAGATAGATAAATTCTGATAGAAAATAAATAAAGGGGAAATAAAACTATGTGTTTCTCTCAAGAATTAACATAAGAATATTTTCATAAGACTTAGGGCCTTAAATATCTTGAAAAATGAATGTGTTTACATGTTTACTATTCATTTTATTAAATTTTGATTCTATATTTATGAAGAAATACTATATGTTAAAAATTACACCTTTTTAAATTATTTTAAAATGTGGTAATATAATTAAAATATGTGTTTACTAAGTTATACAAGTTAGTATTCTTTCTTCTTATCTTTTCTTTCAACTTTAATTTATTTCTAAGTCTATCTTTTCCCTCATTAATTTTCTTTCTATTCTTATGTAACCTTCATGTACCTACCACCCTCTCCTCTCCCTCCCCCCCAAAGAAAAAATAAAACAATTTTGAATATAAATGTTGTAATTATTTTCTCTTTTACATTGTCCCCTATTTTCAATAAATGTTGTTTGGCTTAAAATAATTTTGAATATAAATGTTGTAATTATTTCCTTTTTTAAATTTTTTCTTATTTTCAATAAATGTTGTTTTGCCTACTAATAAAGGAGGGACTTTTTCCATACATTATTGACTGAATTCAAAAAAAATTGTATCTTTTATAAAATTTATATCCAACATTTTTTGGCACCCATTGTGGGGCACAATTTTGTGCTTTCTATGCAACCCACATAATAAAATTTTGTTTTAGCTACATGACCATCTCCAAAGTTTAGACACCTGTCTATCAACTAAATCTTTTTTGGGTGTGAGTTACACATGAAGGCATCTCTTCATATCTTAGATATATTGTGTGGGACAATAGAACTAATATTGTTCAGTTTCGAAGAGTTATAGCTATGTTGGAAGAAGAATAAGATCATTTTGATCTTAAAAAATGAGTTATAACACTTTCCACATAAATAATACAACCAAGAAGATCATCTCTAATATCTATTAAATTTATACTTACTCTCAGACAAAAATAATTTCCTCTCAAGCTGATAGAAATAAAATTCACCAAGTTTAGCAAGAAAGAAGTTAAGAAATACCCTTTATTTAAACTAAAAGAAATATTTGATTTTAAATACAGTCTAGATAATATTTCAAGAAATAAAACATTAATCAAGAGGTCTATAAGTCTTCTTTCAATTCCCATGAAAAGGAAGAAAAAATAAGGTGGTACAATAACCAGTAAGGATCTCATTATTCTTGGATTATCTTACCTCTTAATGCATTATTTCTAAGCATAATAGTACCTTGGGGTCCTGAAATAGGACCATTGATTCTAAAAAATTACATGAACTTCCTATAGGCTCTCAAAATATTTTTATCAAATTTGTAGGTGATGTAAATCAACATCTTGATGAACACATTTTTTCATTATGTGCCTCGTGTTAGATTCTGGGAGTTGAATATTAAGATATTACAGTCATAATTTTATTAAAAATCTGATGGAAGTGCCACATATTAGTATTTTAATCTCATATTAGGATCTATCACTAATTAGAATATAGTTAATATAAAATTTAAATAAAGATTCAAACCTACTGAATATGCTTCTTGCATAACTATTACAAATGAAGAGAGAAGTAAATGAATACATGCAAGAATTTGTTGAAAATTTTAACAAATTATTACATAAAATTATAGAATCTAGCATACCCATGGTTGAAAAACTATATATGCTTCTTTATTAATTCATAGTTACCTAAAGTGAGTTATTAACTAAGAATAGCCAAGCAGTTAATCTAAATTGTACCCTGACATTGGCCATTAAGGCTTAATATTAATTGATCATGGCAATAAAATTTAGGAAAGGTTCTATGAATACAAAAGAAAAAAATTGAGTCAAGGTTTGACATATTAATGTTACAATCTCGCCTTTTTAAAAAAAAATTTGTTGTTAAGACATTGTTATTAATGTTTTTAAATTAATTATTGATTTTTATTTCAATTAGACTGTATAATACTTGTTGCAATGGTACTGGGTTGCATGGTTAATTTTGTACTTAATGATTTCATGGACATATTATTACAGTTGATGATATTATTATCTATAATTATTTATCATTTTTTGATATGGTATGATTGATATCTTTTTGGTGGTTTTAGGTTCTATTTATGATCTAGGTAGATGTTGGAGGTTGTACTCCCAAAACCAAATGAATTTTGAGTAAGTTAGACATGTCTAACAAGTATACTTGTTTAGTTTTGTTTTATGTCCTTCAAACATCTTTTTGGTTATTATGTCTATCAATTGTCGACCTTGTACTTATTATTTTTATTATCAAATTTTTGTGTACCTTGTTTGATGTCATTACTTATCTTTTTTTTTTTTTTTTTAAATTATTATTATTATTATTATTATTATTATTATTATTATTATTATTATTATTATTACAGTTGTAGTCTTTATTCCACCTTGAACTAACTCCAATTTATTCCTTCACGCAGGCCTCGTTCTTTTCTGCACACCTAAGTGGATCCTATTTACCTAAAACCTACTTAGAACTACCCTTGACACCCCCATAGAACCTTTGACACCCCATTTCCTTGATCTAATCCTTCGACCTTATAACCCATTATATGAAGGTGGTGGCATGTTATTTAATTTGTTTGGTTATATTATTGGCATCGCTTAGTGTTATGTGGTTTATTTATAAGTTTAAGTCTTTTATTTAAATCAACTTACATAAATTATGATCATTGTTTTTATTCCATTAATATGGTGGTTGGCATAAATTATGGGGGTTAAATGGCTAATCCATTTTTTTTGCATTAAGCATGAGGGTTAGCTATTAATCCACATTCTTATTGGTCGATGGTTGGTTTAATGATTGAGTTTTTTAGATAGACCATTAATAGTGAAGATGGCAGGGGATTTACCTTGGGATATAGAGGAGGGTTTCTCTCTCATCCCATTCAATGTAGACATTGAATGGGTATGGGGGAGTAGATGGAAGGAATGGGGAGTTGGGATGATAGATAGAGGAAGTTGATGGGGTTAAGAATAAGGAAGAATGGAGGAGAGAATAGTGGAAAGTTAGGTTGGTTTTAATATCTGCCATGACAAACTTTGCATACACAATAGTTGCTTGAAAATATTATAGAGGTTTTTATCTATCATGACTTTTCAGAGTTCTCTATAATATCGAGTAAGTTATATTTAATTTTTGGTTATTTTTATTATTGGGTAAATTGGGAAATAATGTTAAGAGGTTGCTTATGAAATTGAAAGTATTAGGACTTTTGGATGCATACGTAGACCCTATGAATTGATATATCGACATATATCATTTGCATATGAATGTGTGTGTGTGTGTGTGTGTGTGTGTGTGTGTGTGTGTGTGTGTGTGTGTGTGTGTGTGTGTGTGTGTGTGTGTGTGTGTGTGTGTGTGTGTGTGTATGGTTGTTTTATTTTGAACCCATTATTTTGTTATGGATTGAATGATTTGACTATGCATGCAAACATTTTCATTGGTTTACCTATTATGTGTTGGTTTCTTTGACTTACCATAAATTTATGAGTTTCATACCAGTAGCAAAAACTATGTGTGGGTTTTTGTTTTGAATCTAACTGCGTATATGCATAAAGATTTAGACGGGTTAATAAAGATAACTCTGTTTGAATTTTTGATTTATAACATCTACATGTAAGAACCTGTAGGATGTTTTGGGAATAGTAAATGTGTTTTTTTTCCTTATACTATGTGGCACTGGTTTGTCTTGGATATTAGCATTCTATGTCAACCTGGGTGGTTGAAACCACCTATATATATATATATATATATATATATATATATATATATCATTTCAAATGATTTTATTGAAATGTGATTGTGTTTACTTTGGAAGGATGACTACTTTTTTTGGTAAAGTATGACTCGCCTAAGTATGTCATTTTTTCATTATATTTCAATCATGAAGTGACCTAGGTTGTTTTCATGTGGTATTCATTGTGATATGTTTTGCTTTTTGTTTACTAAACCATGGCCTTAATAAGAACTTTTGTGTTTTCACCTATGTTGATTCTCATGGTCATTTGGCATCGAGTCTTTGACTACGTGTGTGTGTGTGTGTGTGTGTATATATATATATATATATATATATATATATATATATATATATATATATATATATATATATATATATATATATATATATATATATATGATTAAAATATTTGATAGTGTTGAGTGGGTTTCTGGAGTGCATTATTTTTTTTAGATTGATACCAAGGAATTACTAGGTTCCCATCCCTATCAACAAAAAAGATCAAAAATAATTTATATGGTCTGGATTAACATTTATCCATGTTAAGGAATAGGACCACCAAGATTTACAAAAAAGGTTTTTTTTTACAAACCCATAATCAATAATGAATATTTTATTAACTATTAACAACTATTGATAAATAAAATATAAACAGACCAAACAGGCTACCACATCTTACTCCAAGATTACTAATTCAATCATTATACCATTTCTAGGCACTAAGATGCATGATCCTTCCACCTAATCAGACCCAAGCTTGGTAGCCTCCAAGACTTCATGTCCCTTCTCTTCCAGTGAAAAACTAGTCTTATCTATCTTCCTACTAACTGACTCACCTACTGATTGCTTTATTGAAAAGAAAATCAAGCACTTCTAAACCCACCTAGGATCCTGCCACAGTTGTAGTTACTTCCCCTTCCACCAAGGTAGATATTTAAATGAGACATGAGCAATGGATTTCCCAAGATATTTAATAGCCTTTACCCTTTAAAAAACTCCATTTGGGTTGAGCACGTGGCCTCCACATATTTAGCAAAGCCCACTAAAGCCATAAAATGGGACTCCAACTCTCAAAACATGGACAAAGGAACAAACCCCATAAAATCTCTTGTAGAAAATAGAAGAGTTGGATAAGGCCCAAGAGGTAGGACATCCATTTTTAACAACTCCAACTGATACTTTGGCCAAAAAAAACTCAACCATTGCTTAGGTTTGATCCCTATTAGACATAATTAGGCATAGATTTGATGTAAAGAGAGAATCTAAGTCTAAGTTCACACTAATTCACCTACTATCAACCAATATTTTCATACCCAACACCTTTTCAATTGCCTTTATCACCTCTGATATCAAGATTCATAAAATGTTGAACAAACACATTCTAGAAACTGACTCGATGAAACCCATCTCCTTACTCTTTGTGCATCCAAAAACTAATGGCCAACCTATCAATTCAACATTGAAATGATCCATCTTTCCCATGAGCTAGACAAAATATTCCATGTTCAAATGAAGCCAAACAAACCACCCTATAATAATAACTCTCATTGAGACATCCAAAACAATAAAAGCCCTTATTGAATAATTGAGATAAGCCATCATGAAATGAAAAGGCCCATCTTATCACTTTAAGCCTAGGAATCTTGCATCATCAAAAACCCTTCACATACTCTGCCCTATGTTAGCCACTCCACTTGAAGGACAAGATGGCCCAATGAGCAATATGTCCTCTACAAATCTAAAATCAAGATTTTTTAATTTATGAAAAAATCCAATAATCTGTATTTTAAAATACTTTTTTCAAAATATTTTAAAATACCAACCACTAAGCAATTATATGTTTTTATTAAAATAAAACATCGGTTGAAGACATTCTCCTTTGCTAGGAAAAAGCTAAGATGCGTTAGAAAAACACCCACAATTTGTAGAAGGCTAATTAAAAATCAATCTACTCAAAATTCATACCATCTACCCATTTATTAATGATATTATCTTTCCTTTCTTTTTCTCTTTGATCAATTGCCACATTTGCCAAAAAAATCCATAATTTTATTACTTTCTTGGAAATAGTGAGAGCAATTCTAACCTTCAAAATTTTTCAACTTGGGCCAAATGACATATAAAATATTTGAGATCTTCTAGGATTTTACCCTCAAATTAGGCAATGCTTGAATCACCATCTGTGAGTGCCCTTCAATTTATAAAAAAGTAATTCCACATTCCATAGCTAGATTTACCTTTACTACTAAGGCTTGGGCTTCAGCTTCATTATTTGTGCCAACCAAAAGTTTAAGGAATAAATCTCTAATTAAAGAGCCTCTATAGTCTTTTATTACACAACCTACCTTCAAGGCTCATAGATTACCTCTACAAGCCCATCAAAATTCAGTTTGAACTACTCATGTTTAGGTGGAATCCAAGTTGCATCTTTTCTTTTATTCTTTTTTTTCTTGTCTACCATTGTCCCCTTAACAAGATTTATGGACTGCATTAGTATTTGAAATATATTTAGGTTGATTATTGTTACTACATTTATATTGGGTGTTGTAATGGCATAGTTTAATGAGTTCTAGTTGGTTGTGTTTTGCTTGATTGCATCTTTTGTTTATTTGGTCGAGATGTTCATATAGATTTCTAGGGTGCCTTTTGGTCACTTTTTATTATGGCTATGTTATTCATTTTATATCAAGGTTGATGGATATGAGTTAAACTATGTATAGGCCATAGATTTAAAAAAAATTGAACTATGACTAGGTCATGATTATTTCATTTTCATCTTATGGTGATTGTGATTATAGTTTGTATCAAAGTTATTATATATATATATATATATATATATATATATATGTTATTATTTTGTGGCTCAAAGTTATATCTTAATTTGGGTTTATTATGATGATTATGTTATTTAAATCTAAGGATTATATGTTGACTGTGTATGTTATGCCATGGTCTTAAGTTTCATTGGGTTGGTTTTTGGTGACTATATTCGATCATTATGACACATTGTGTCTTGTGATTACATTGGCATATTATTGATGATGTTTCTTTCGTATCTTTGACAGCATTTGGAATTAAACTTGACTATGTTTTGATAAGTGTGGAATGTTGATTTAAAGGCATATTTAATTAATTTCTATTGTGTAATCAACTTTTGACTCGCCTCTATCCAATTGGCATGAAAATACATGTTATACTCTACCAGGCAATATGGGCATAACATAAGTCTGAAGGAGTTTATTTGCTTCTATTTAATAACTAGTTTTATGTTGAGCTTATATTTTATTTTGAATCATTGTTTTAAATGAAATATTTTAAGTTATTTAATTAGATGTTATGTGGTTACTTGTTTTGGGTGTTATTATTTGGTTATCATTCTTAGACTAGATCTGAATAAATAAATGTGTATATATTGGTGTTTTGGATGGTTAAGGCTGACTAAAACTTGGATGGGGATCAAAGAAGCTTAATTCAAAGAATATATAATGGATTAAATATAATCCATTTTATATCATTTGGCAGTCAGGATTAACCCTCCCCATTTCTAAACTATACTATAGATGGATTAATTATTCATATCTCACCTCAAAATTATATAATTGTCTTATTATGTTCTTTTATTTTGAGATGTCTCTTTTGTTACAAACCTGATTGCTTAGAATTCACTTCATGTTCACGATTACCGCAACCACCATCCTAATGATGGTTAGGATGGTGAGGGCCATCGATGGTTGGGCTCATAGGGTTGGTTGGATGGATTTGTCATGATCAGTTCATCCATGTTTGACTCCATGCCTTGATGACTTTACACATGCATAACATAAGACAATAACCATTTAATTGTTTAAGTTATGATTAATTTATTAGTATACTTTGTTAACATTGATTTTGATTTCAATTACTTGACATATTTGGTTAGCTTGGATATTAAACTAGTTAGTATGCAATCTTTATTTTTGTTCATGTTAAATAGTAATTTGTGTTATTAATGGATTGCTAAACTAAAACAAAAGTAGAACATTGTATGAGGTAAATTTTTTATTGGCTAAAGGTGATATACTTCAGGTACATTGAATTATTAATTTTTGGTTTTAACCTCCACCTTGATTTAACATTTTATTCTAATGTTATTAATATTTGAAATGGATTAATTATAAATTCTTGTACACAATTAATCTACATATATTTATTAGCACATTGATTCCTTAGATAACTTGGACATACGAATTAATACATGAATGTTATTTTTAGGACTTATTTAGTTGTTTATTTTGAATTTCAAGGGTTAGAATAATATTGATTCGATTAAATATTTAAATAGATATATATTATGTTATTGATTTATCAAGACTAAGTTTATTAGATAATCTTTAATTATCATATCATGTATGTGGTAAATTCATTTACATAGATGCATATGGATCTCTTAGTCATTTTCAGCAATGCATAAACTTCTGGTAGCTGGTCCATGGAGAAAATAAATCAAAATCCTTCCTTCTAAACATGCATTTTATGCATACCTAGTTGCGTGTAAGGTATATACTCTGCATATGTTTGATTTGAAAACTATTATTTTCATTTATTAATACATGTATGTCACATATATATAATCTGAAACTTAATACATTCTCTCTTATATTAAATAATAAATGAAATAAGGATTGACTAAATTCCTTGATTTCATCATAGGCATATATAATATTTTTGCATAGAATAATCATATGATTAAGTGAAAGAACCTGAAGTAAATTATGATAATGTCATTCTTATGAATCACTAAAAAAATATAATCAAGTTATATAACACTTTTAGCCCATTTAATAATGCATAGTTAAATAATTAACATTTACATGCTTGTTGATTTCTTCCATATTGGGCTTATGTGTTTTCACTTTTCGTCCTGATAGCCGAACTTACTTACCTCATTGCCTTGGCTTGTCAAAAAGAGAAATTATAAGAGTTCCTTAAGTGTAACATTTTATTTGGGTTCCACTCAACTTGAAACTCAAATGAATTCTATTTGCTTTGATTATATTGTATTTTGTTGCTTAATCATTTCTATTGAATAAATCACTTGTTACACTCTTCTAGTCTATTTGAATTATGAGTTTAATTCTGTATGTAATGATTTAGTAGTCATACATTTATTTTTATGATAATAGACCATTTTATAAAAAAAAATGAATACTTTCTTATTTGGTTATCTGAATTGGCTTAGTTATTGAATAATTACATAAGTTTTCTCCTCTTGAAAAAAGTAGATAATTTAGGTTTAACTGATTAGATGTCTTAAACTCTTTTGTTTCATAATATCGCATTAGATATGTTAATTTAAATAGTTATATGAATTTGTTTCTTGACTGATCAGAGGATAATGATGTTGATCATAACTATATCATTAATTGGTATTCTAAGTAATAACATCCATTTTAGTAAGCAAATGATGTATAAATTATTAGTGCGGTAACCTCAAAACCATGAGGTATTTATGACCTTGATTGGTAGCACTATGGAACCTTGTATTTTAAATCTATTTTCTCTTTATGTAATAACATTTTATACTACATGAATGATTAAAATATGTATGTGTTAAATTAATTTCTAGTTATTGATTATGTTACTTGTCTGAATTATGTTTAAACCTAAGGTGGGTAACCTACACTTTTAATGTAAACTATGTTAACCTGAATGATAACTTAGGATAATAGAGTTCTTTCTGGTTAAACTAATCCTTTAAATTAACCATCCTCAAGTAGGATTGAGGTATTTACCTAGGGTTAAGGACCTAAAAATGGTCCTATGTGGAAGTATGAATATCACATATGGTGCTCAGATCCTATCTATGTATGTGTACATCGATATGACTCAAACCCCATAAAAAAACTAATATAATAACACACTTCCCTATAGCACCTTTTGTATGTGTTTACCTCTATCTAATTATCTTAGTTCACCTCTTTCAGTTCTAGTTGCATGTACATGAGTGCATTGAATGTTTATCACTTGTGTTACCAAGAGAGGTAAGTGGATATAGCATACATCCAAAACATACTCTGATATATAATTCCAAAAATAAAATTTTGGGGATGTTTCATCTAGTATCAAAGTAGTTTTCTGCTCTAGGAAACTTTGGGAATAAGTAATCTTCTTATAATTTTACAATCTACTGAGTTATCACATATAATTCTCATGATGGTTAGAACACGATCAAGTAGAGGAAACATCCATGGGAACCCTTTTAATGTCAACTCAACTAGGGGCAGAGGTACATAATGAGGAAAGGGTCATCATGGCCACATCTTCATTTATAACCAAAAATATATGCTTGTAAATAATGTTGATAGTAATAAAGAGGTACCTTATGCTAAAGTATTTAGTGGGTGTTGGATTGGCCATGATCTTGAATCCTTGCATAAAAGATTGAACAAATATATGTATGCAGCAATGAAATCATAGATAAATTGCAAAAGAGGAAGAAGCTTGTCTTCATACAAAAATATTGTAAAATATGGCTACTTGCATAAAATTTCATTAACCTGTCTTACCTTCCAGAAAGGAAAAGTCGGGTACATATAAGGAAAATTAGGGAAACATGAAGAAGCCTCTAATTTTCCTAATTAGATAATTACATTAAAAATATAATTAGTCTATGTGAGCCTTTTATAAATAACCTAAGGAAGCTCAATTGACATATAATGGCCATAAGGCCATGTAGGCAAAACTCAATGAGAAAAAACACTACACTAATACCCCCCTTAAGTGTATCTTAGGTGAGATAAGAATTGGGTCCCAACATTGAAAGCCTGATGAAGTACCCAAGTACATAGTGAAGAACCTCCATAGGAGGAAGAAGAAGGTGTAGCAACCCTAACCCCAATGAGAGATTGCAAATGAATAAATTTACTCTCTATAAAGGGATTGGTCAGAATATCTACAATTTGCTTTGATATTGGATAGTATTGAAGATCAATGGCTTGATCATTGATAAGTTACTTGATAAAGTGTATGTGAATCTCTATGTGTTTGGTCCTTTGATGGAGAACTAAATTTTTATGAATCTGGATAGTGTTTTGGTTATCATAGTAGATAATTATTAGCTTATAAAACTAGATACTAAACTCAGTAATAATCCCCTAAAGTCAGATTGCCTCAGTGGTGACATTGATGACCCCTCTGTATTCTACCTCTGTAGATGATAAAGTAATTGCATGCTTTTTCTTTCTTGACCAACTTATTAGACCTAAACCAAGTGATAAACTATAGCCTAAAGTGGACTTTTGAATTTAAATATCTCCAAACTAATCTGAATCTATGTATCTAATCAAATCAACCTCTATTTTTGCTCTATAGTATATCACATAGTTGTGTGAACCCTAAATGTAATGCAGAATCCACTTAGCTATTTTCCAATGCAATTCATGTGGCTCCTACATAAACTGGGAGACCATGCCAAATACATAGGATATCTTAGGTCTAGTGTGTGTGAGATAGATAAAACTACCCATAAGTTGTTGATATGGAGTTACAACAACCAATGGTATAAGACAATCAACCTCAAGCTTCATGCCAAAAAATAAAGGAGCAGGAGCAGGCTTATAATTAGCCATGTTAAAACTCATAATCAAATCAAGAGAATACTTGGATTATGATAAAGTTATCTTGGAAACTAACTGAATGATTTCAATCCTAAGAAAGTATTACAATAATCCCATGTTTGTCATTGAAAATCTATCTAAAATTGTAGTTTTCACTGCTAAGATGGATGATTCTGAGCTCCCTGTAATCAGCAAGTCATTCACATAAAGAATTGGGATCAATAGAGAATCATCCTATCACAAGATGTAGACATTTAGATCTGAGTGGCATTTGGTGAACCCAACTATGAGGAGAAAGGAGTCCATCTTGGCATACTATGCTTGAGGGGACTGTTTGAGTCCATAGATTTTTTGAGTTTGTATACTAAGGAAAAATATTCCACAAATCCTTGTGGTTGCTCCATTTAAATATATTCTTTGAGGTCACCATGTAGAAAAGTACTCTTGACATTTATTTGGTGAGCATCCCACCAATATGCAACTATGATGGCTAGAGTGAGTTTGATAGATATCATTTTGGCTATAGGATCAAATGTCTCTATATAGTATATGCTAGGCACTTGAGAAAACCCCTTTGAAATCATATGATATTTGTACATATCAACAAACCCATTTGTACCATACTTAATCTAATAAACCCATTTACAATGTACCATTTTCTTCCTTTAGGAAGAAGGACAAAGTCCCATGTTTTGTTCTTGATTAGGGAGCTATACTCCTCCTACATAGTAGAATCCCATTCTAGAATGCCAGATGCCTCATGAAATTTTTGAGGATCTAAGGCAATGGCCAAGTAGGCATGTGAAGTCCCTTAAAATTGTGAACATTTCCACTTTATATCTGATGGATTTCCAACCCATTTCCTAGCACTTTGAAGTGTATGTCTGGCCCAAGTGGGACCAAAATTATATGAGATTAGAGAATCAGGAGGTGATTCGTCATCATCTAAAGTGTGAGTGTGAGATGGAGGAAGAGAATCCTCATCAATGCTCTCATCACTTGAACTTGAAGAAGAAGAAGAGTCATCCTGATTATCAGGAGCATTTTGAGGTGGATCCAAGTCACCTGTCTGAGGTGGAATCAATGTCTAATGAGACTTTTAAAGAGTCTAGAGTGTCAGTAGTGAGTTAAAGTGGGCCCTCATGAAAATTTACACTCTTTACAATGAAAAAATCATGAGTTTTAGGATGGAAAAGCCTATATCCCTTAGTACCCTCTACATACCCCACAAAGATACAAGCTTAACTCTGAGGGTCCATTGCCTTATGTTTTTTCTTAGGAATACAAGCCATTACTTGTGATATAAACACTCAAAAGTGATCCACTACGGGCTTGTGACCATCCCAAGTTTAAAAAGGAGTGTTTATTTTCAAGTCTTTATGTGAAACATAGTTTTGAATATATCACACATAGTTGATTGCTTTAGTCCAAAACTAAGGAAAAAGAGACTTTGATTGAAGCATGCAGTTAGCCATTTCCTTTAAGATATGGTTCTTATGTTCGGCCAAACCATTATTTTGAGGACTGTATGGAACTATGTGTTGCATCTGAATCCCCTCTGATGCAAAAAACTACTCAAACATTTTTTTGGCATACTCCCCATCATTATCAGTCCTTAAGATTTTGATGCAATAGTCTGACTACTTCTCCATAAGTGCCTTGAAATCCTTAAAGTGATCAAAGACCTCAGACTTCTTATTGAGAAAAAACACCCAGATGTACGTCAAAAATTCATTGATGAATGTGATTATATATCTAGTTTTGTTGAATGAAGGTTTTGGAAATGGACCTGCTATGTCACTATAGACAATTTCCAACTTCTGTTTAGCTCTCCTTGCTTTTTCCCTTGTCATATTTCTCTTTTGGATGCTTGCCAAGAATGCAACCATTACATAGGCCATATAAGAATTTGACTTTAGGTAGCCTTGAAACCATGTTCTGATGACTGAGTTGCTCCTTAAATGGCCAAATTGTTCATGCCATAGTTTTCTCACTCCATTTTCATGAGGAAGTAGTACAACTGAGGGTTGATCTGGGGTAAATTATGAGAAGGTATACAGCCTAAAATGATGATTTGCCTTCCTATAAGCCACTATGGTGTCACTGTGCAACTCTTTGATAACCACTGAATCAGGTGTGAACTCAACTCACTTCCCTACACTTATGTGAGTGATTTGGTACACTGATAAAAGATTGGTGGATAGTGAAAGAACACACAGAACATTATTTAAGGTCCCATCACTTACTTCAACCAATATTTTACTATTTAATTCTATCAAAGTGTTATCACCCATGAGAATTAAAGGCATAGAATATGGCTCTATTTTTGAAAATAGATCCTCTAAAGAGGCCATATGATAGGAAGCACCTGATTTAATTACCCAAGTTGAAGGCTGAGAAGCTACTGCAATAAGTGCCTTACCCTTATTTTTACCCTTTTTGTTGTCTTTAGCCTTTATAAAATCCTATGTGGACATGTTCTGATTTGAGCACTTAGGAACACTGATGTTATTCTTCTTAAGCATCTTAGTCAAGGTGTCAATCTTATTTTTCATGCACTAAGATTCATCATGCCCAAGTTTCTTACAGAAGTTACATTTGAGTTTCTCCTTCTTAGGTTTCCCACTTGAGGAGGACTCATTTGATGATGCCTTAGGCTTGGCATCTAATTTTTTATTCTTCTTATGTTCATGATCTGGTTTAGACTATTTCTTCTCCTATTTGCCATTGCTAGAAGGCTTCTTGTTGTCCTAATTGACAATTAAGGTATGTGATTTTGAAGACTTCAATGCACCCATTTTAACTAACTTATCTTGCTCCTGAGTCAGATCAGCAACAAACTCATCAAATGATGGCATTTTTTAAGTGGATCCAAGTGCACATTTGGTAGCATAAAATGTAGAGACAAAAACTGAATAGTCATGACCTAATTTTATAAGCATAGATAGAATCAACTGGTCATCTATTTTCTCAATGCCACATTATTTCAATTGCAATCTTAGTGATTTAAAAAATTTAGATAAGTCTTGTAGGGTGTCATGGTCACCTAGGCTCAATGTGATGAGCTCATTCTCTAGCTCATGACCCCTCATGATGTTTTACACTCCAAAAAGCTTATCTAGGATGGTCCAGACTTTGTTAGAATTTTTTACAGATTCAACATAGAATAGGAGGTTGTGATACATTGACATGCATAAGAACCCATAAGCCTTATCACATCTATTATACCACTTAACATTTTTCACATCTGTAGATGGCTCAATCTCCTCACCCTTAGTGATTTGATAGAGTCCTTTACCTCTCAAGGTGAGGTGCATTTTAGATTTCCATTCAAGATAGTTAAATGGTGTGAGTGGTTCAATGTTTAGGTCCATTAGTGTAGATTAGATTGAGACAATTTGTAGAATTAAAATGAAAGTAAAGAAAAAACTACACATAGTACAAGTACCCCTTTGAACTATCAATAAGCCCCCCCTTAAGTTACAATGTAACACACACTTAATATTGGACGTCAGGTACCACCAAGAATGTGTCTATGAGAAATTAGTGTGAGAGAGTACGAGAGGGATGTTGGGCACATCTGATAATGCATCTAAGAAGAAAGGTATAAAAAGTTTGAAGTGATTTTTAAGCCATTACACCATGAATAAAATGGATTTTATAAAAGGTCTAAAAAAATATCACCAATGCTTAGATCTTGAAAAAATATGCACTTTAAAAAAACAACACCCAAAAAAGAGTTATAGATTGAAAGTTATGGCACTTACAAGTTCCTACTTTGCATATTCCTAGACCCTTTCCAAAAAAGGAAAGTTTTTTTTTTCCAAACTTGTGATTTTTTCCCAAAAAAGATAGAAATGACAAAAAACTCAAGTAATGCTAGCCCACAAACCCAAGTAGTAAAGACCTTCCAAAAGTCTAAGTTGGTTCACCAAAAGTAATTCAAGTTTCTTAAACTGCTTTACATAAAAAGTAATCACCCTTCAAAAACCTGATTTGGTCTTCCCAATGTAATCTGGGTTTTCTAGACTACTTTATTTGAGAAGTAATTAGCCTTTGAGAACCCGAGTAGTATTATCCCAAAACCCCAGATTGGTCTACAAAGAGTAATTTGGGTTTCTTGGATTGCTTTACTCTATAAGTATTCAACCTTCAAAAACTCGAGTAGAGTTTCTCCAGAACCTTGGATTGGTCTATGAAGATTAATTTAGGTTTCTTGGACTGCTTTACCTGATAAGTAATTTCCCTTCACAAACCTGAGTAAAGTACTTCCTCAAACCTGAGTTGGTCTATGAGTAAGTAATCCAGGTTTTCAAACCTTGATTACTTAACTTCTTAGATTGCAAGTAAAGCAAATTTTAAAACCTGATTTGGTTTGCTAGCTAAGTAATATCCCTTCAAAAGTCTGGATTAGTTAGTGGACTCTCTAAAGCATGCAACTTGAAGTTGATTAACTAATGAGATGAAGTAATGACCTCCTACAAATCCAAGTAACATAGAGGTTTAACGGCATGTAAACTGAGGCAAGTCAAAAATATCCAAAATACTTTAGCTATAAAAAATCTGAAAGAGATCCATTTGATATTTTGACCCAAGAAAGAAAACCTAGAAGGCATTTTTGCACAGCAACATAGGAAGTATGGATTTTCACTGAAAATAAAAAATGGGGCCTTCGAATGCCAAAAAAGGATGAAATTTTGATTTTTCCATAACTAGGTTGAGTTTACAATCGAGCCTAAGGCTTTGGTACCTTCTAAAACCAATGGCACAATCAGTTTTGAGATCTGAAGCTCCAGTAGAAAGCTTTGCACAAATTCTCTAAATAATCCCACCAAACCCTTTTTTATTGCTAGAATAACAAATCTAGCAAGATTTCACCACAAAGATTGTTACAATACTGGCAAAAATGGCTTTGTTACCATGTCAAATTGTCCAAGATCTTGGATCCTTACATAGAAGATTGAGAAAATGTATGTATGTAGCAATGAAATCACAGATAAATTACAAAAGAGGAAGAAGCTTATCTTCACATGGCAATATTGCAAAATGTGGTTGCTTGCATAAAATCACATTAACCTGTCTTACCTTCCAAAAAGGAAAAGTGGGGTACATATAGGGAAAATTAGGGCAACATGAGGAAGCCTCTAATTTTCCTAATTAGATAATTACATTAAAAATATAATTAGCCTATGTAACCTTTTTATAACTAACCTAAGGAAGCTTAATTGACATAGAATAACCATAAGCCCATGTAGGCAAAACCCAATGATAAAAATCACTAGACTAATAGTGGGAATCCAACCAATAAGCATGAGTGGAATCTTGATAGACCTTAACACCTTTTAAGGAAATATTGACAACCAAGAGCAAAGATTGAACAATATTGAAGGGATATCTCAAGAGGAAGTACGTAGATTGGAAATGGGATAAGTAGAAGGACCTGTGATTTAAGAACTACCTTTGACCATTGTTAACCCAATCATCAAAGAGTTGAAGAAGCTTTCACCACCTACCTTTTTAGGTGAGGGCTTAGGTTACATAGTCAATACATGGTTGGTATACTTGCAAAAGTACTTCAACTTGCATAATATGCCATCAAATGTGAAACCCAGGGTGGTAGCCTATTGACTAGTTGGACCTATAGATATATGGTGGAATCACATTTTTTTATTGAATGATATCAGCCTTTGAACCTATCTTGGACTATTTTTGAGACTCACTTTTGTAAGAGATACCTGAATGCAAACTATAAGGAGCAAAAAATCATTGATTTTCAGCTTTTAGAGTAAAAAAACATGTCTGTTGCTGAGTATGAGAACAAGTTTTTGAATTTGCTACGTTATGTGAACTATATGCATGATGAAGAAACTAAGATTACTAATTTTAAACTTGGGATCAAGGAAATAATGATGCATGATGTCAATATGATGAACCCAAGGACTTTGGTTGCAACAATTGAATCAACCTATAGGGTTGAGGAAAAATAAAAGTCTCGCCAAAAGGCAAAATAGGAATTTAAGTCAAGCAGGTAGTAGTCTAAAGTAAATAACCTTTCTCTCATGAATAATAACTTCTAAAAATTAGATCATAACCATAGATTTTTTAGTGGTAGTAAAAATTTCAGCAAGTTTTATAATCAAAATAGGAATTTCAAGTCCCATGGATCTTCTAAATCTGGTTCTTACAAGAATGAACATCATCAAAGAAACCAATGTGGACCTACCGTAGGTGTCAATATTATTCTGGTGGCATCTTATAGACCTATTATTTGTTGGGAATGTGGTGAAAACCACTATAAAAAGGACTATCTTAAACTAAAATCAGGACAAACAATGAATCATATGGCATATGTTATTGTTGATAATCATAATGTTAATTTACAGGTCACTCCAATTGAAACCCAAAGTACAATTAATGGTTTTCCTTTGACTATATTGATTTATTTAGGTGCAATTAATTTCTTTATTTCTCTTTTTACTACAAATTAATGTAATATTAAACCCACCTTGATATGACAAGGTTGGGAGGTTGAGTTTGGTACTAGCAAGAAAGTGCCCATTCTTGAGTGCTTGGAACAAGCAGAATTAGATCTTAAGTTTTTTAAAACCATGGTGAATTTTTTTCTCATGCCTTTAGGGTCTTATGATCTCATCATTGGGATGTATTGGTTGCATGAACATCAAGTCACACTTGATTGTGTGGGAAAAAGAGTGTAATGTACCAATGACCTTAGTCAAATTATGGAATTTTAAGGCATGCAAGGGTCTGCAAGATGAAAAAAAAATCCATCCTTATAACTAAAAAGAGCTATTAAGAAGGGATACAAGATTTGTGCAGTCAAACTATAGGAATTACCTAATGAAAAGGATTTGGTATATGCAAATTTTGTTATTTTAGGGGAGTTTATGGATGCCTTTCCTACGAAACTACCTGGTTTACCACCCAAGTAGGATTTTTCTTTATCTATTGATATCATACCTAGATATTCCCTTGCTTATAAACCACCCTACCACATGAATGTCTTTGATCTACAATAATTAAAAGTTTAGCTACAAGAAATTTTAGACAATAGAAGCATCAAACCAAGTTTGTCTCCTTGGGGTGCTCCAGTATTCCTTGTGAATAATAAGGATGATATATTAAGGATTTGCATTGATCACCACATGGTAAATAAGGTAACAATGAAAAACCATTATCCTCTACTTAGGATTGATGACTTGTTTTATGAAATGAAGGGTGTTGTAGTCTACTCTAAGATTGAATTGAGATCAGGATACCATTGGTTGAGAATCAAGGAAGAAAACATTCATAAAACAACTTCTAAAACTTGATATGGACCCTAAAAGTTCACAATTCTACCTTTTAGCTTAACTAATGCACTTGGAGATTTTATGAATCTTAAGAACAATGTATTTAGAGACTTTTTGGATAATTTTATGCTAGTTTTTCTTGATGACATTCTTATTTATTCCAAAAATGAGGTTGAGCGTGATCAATATTTTCATTTAGTCTTACAGAGACTAAGACAACATAAGTTGTATGGGAAAATATCCAAATGTGCATTCTATGAATCTAAAATAAATTATTTGGGACACATTATTTCTAAAGAGGGCATTATTATTGATCACACGAAGATTAAATCTATTAAATATTGGCCTACTCCTAACAATCTGCATGCAATGTGTAGCTTCATGGGTTTGGCTGGTTATTACCGACATTTTGTTGAAATTTTTTCTTGTGTGGTCTATTGCACTACCTTTTTTTAGCATAAACACAAGAAGTTTGTATGGACCCATCAATGTGAGGAAGCATTTAATAAGCTAAAAGTGATGCTTACAAACACACCTATCCTTATCATATTGGACCCAAATAGTAACTTTAAATTTTGGGCTGATGCTTTTAAAGGATATGGAGGCATATTGACCCAAGATGGAAAAGTTGTAGCTTATGAGTCACAAAAATTGAAAGATCATGAAAATAACTATCATATGCATGATATGGAGCTTGTTGTCATTGTTCATACACTCAAACAATGGAAACACTTCTTGTTGGGAAAGCCTTACAAGGTGAAATATAATCACCATGGTCTTGAGTATTTATTTTCTCAAGAATATTTAAATGCATGTTAGTGTAGGTGGATGGAATTTTTGAGTAATTTTGGCATGGACATATCATATGTCAAAGGCAAGGATAATCATGTGGTTGATGCACTCAATAGATGCATGTATCTTGTTGCCTTGTCAGTTTTATAATAAAATTTTAGAAGTTTTGTTTTAGAATAACAAATTTTTGATGTATTCTACTATGATGTAAGAGCAGGTTTAACTAACTAGCCTATAACAAAAAGATTTGTTAAATTTTTTGTTGTAATAAATTGCCTTATAATGAAAAAATTAAAATTTATGTACCTATTTTAGGTGACTTGAGAAATTATATGCTTAATTAAGTGCATACAACACCTTATTATGCTCATCCAGGGGTTACAAAGATGATGCATGAGCTGAAAAATATCTATTTTTGGCCTGAAATGAAGCATGATGTCATTGAATTTGTAGTAAAATACTTAGAATGCCAATGGGTTAAAGCTGAGAATTGCCATCCAAGAGGATTATTGTACCCTCATGATATTCCAAAATATAAGTGGGTTATAGTCTCACTTGATTTTATTATGGGGATGCCAAAGTCACACAACAAGCATGATACAATCCTTGTGGTTATTGATAAAGCCACCAAAGTTGGCCACTTTATTATTGAAAACTTAATAGATGATGCTTCCATGTTTGTAGAATGCTTCATGAACAAAGTGGTTAGACTTCATGGCATACCTAAAGTGATCATATTATATCGTGACAAGTTATTTACCTCAAGGTTTTGGTGTACATTAACTGTAGCCTTTGGAATAAGGCTAAATTTTAGTTCTTCATATCATCTAGAAATGGATGAGTAAACATAAAAGCTCAACCAAGTGGTTGAAGATATGATATGCATGTATGTAATGGATCAACAAACTAAATGGGAAGACTACCTCCATTTAGTTGAATTTATATATAATATCTCTTACCATTCTACTATAAAGATGGCTCCATTTGAAGCTCTATATGAGTGTAAATAGAGAACTCCACTTGGTTGGGATAGCTTGGAGAATAGAGTTTTTATTGGACCTAATTTACTGCTAAAATATGACATGAAGATGGAATTAATAAGCCAAAATTTTAAAATAGCTTTCAATAGGAAAAAGAGATATGCAGATCAAAAGATAACCCCATGTGAATTCAACATGGGAGATAAAATATTTCTATGTGTTAAACTGCAAAAAAGTTCTATTAAGTTTGGTAAGGCTTCCAAGTTAACTCCATGATTTATCAGACCTTTTGACATTATGGAAAATATTATCATGTTGCTTACTAGCTGGTACTTCCTCCTTTTCTGTCATGCTTTCATGATGTATTTCATATAGCTTTACTAAGAAAGTATATACCTAATCTATCTCATGTTTTGGATTGGACTCATTTATAGGTCATAAAAGAGGAAAAGATCTAGTTGGAACCAATGAGAATCCTATACCATCACAACTTTAAGCTATGTAAAAGAGATATACAATAGGTTTTCGTGTAATGGGACCCACTAAGTGAAAGTAGCACTACTTGGGAAGATGCTCATCTTTTCAAGTAACATTATGCATGGCTTTTGGACTATCACCAAGACAGCTCACTTTTAAGAGGAGGATGTTATGATCTTGCCTTTTATAAATTATTTTAATATTAATATATTGTTATTAATGTTTTTAAATTGATTATTGATTATTATTTTAGTTAGATTATGTATACTACTTGTTGCAATGGTACTAGGCTACATGGTTAATTTTGTACTTAATGATTTCATGGAATTATTACTGTAATTGATGATATTATAATTTGTAATTATTTATCAATTTTTGATATGGAATGATTGATGTCCTTTTTGGTGGTTGAAGGTTCTATCTATGATCTAAGTATGTGTTGGAGGATATATTCCCATAATTGAATGAATTCTGAGTAATTTAGACATGTCTGATAAGTATACTTGTTTGGTTTTATTTTCTTTCCTTCGAACATCTTGATTGGTTGTTATGTTTGTCGATTGTCAACCTTGTACTTATTGTTGTTATTGTCACTTTTTATGTACCTTTTTTGATGTCATTAATTACTATTATTTATTTTTATTGTTATTATGAATGCAGTCTTTTTCCACCTTATACCATCTCCAATTTATTCCTCTGTGCAGGTCTCATTCTTTTTTGCACACCTAAATGGATCCTATTTACCTATGCATACATGTTACGTAAGACCTACCTAGACTTAACCTTGACACCCCCCTTGGAACCTTTGACACCCCATTTCCTTGATCTAACTCTTCTACCATATAACCCCTTATATGAAGGTGGTGGTATGTTATTTAATTTGCTTGGTTATATTATTGCATTGAATTAGTGTTATGTGGTTTATTTAAAAGTTTAAGTCTTTTATTTAAATTGACTTACATTGATTACAATCATTATTTAATGAAATTAATATGGAAATTGGAATAAACTATGGAGGTTAAATGGATAATCCATTTTGTTTGCATTAAGTTTGAGGGTTATCTACTAATCTACATTCCTATTGGTTGTCGATTGGTTTAATGACTGAGTTTTCCAACCAGGCCATTAATGGTGAAGATGGTAGGGTATTTACCTTAGGATAGGGAGGAGGGCTTATCTCTCCTCTCATTTGATGCAAACATTGAATGGGTATGGGGGAGTGGAAGGAAGGAATGGAGAGTTAGGATGGCGGATAAAGAAGTTGATGGGGTTAGGAAGATAGAAGAATGGAGGAGAAAATAGTAGGAAGTTTGGCTGGTTTTAATGGTAGCCATGACAGACTTTGCATACACAAAAATTACTTGAAAATATTATAGAGGTTTTTATCTATCTTGGATTTTTTGAGTTCTCTATAATATCGAGTAAGTTATATATGTTTTTGGTTATTTTTATTACTTTTTAACTTGGGAAATAATGTTAAGAGGTTGCTTATGTAGCCAAAAGTCTTGGGACTTTTGAATGCATATGTAGACCCCATGAATTGATATATTGACATATATCATTTGCATATGAACTTGAAAATGGATATATATAGGATATATTGTTGTTTTGGTTTGAACCTATTATGTTTTTATGGCTTGAATGATTCGAATCTACATGTAAATGTTTTCATTGGCTTACCTATTATGTGTTGGTTTCTTTAGCTTGCTGTGAATTTATGAGATTTATACCAATAATAGAAACTGTGTGGGTTTTTGTTTTGAATCCAACTATGTATATACACAAAGATTTATATGGGTTAATAAAGATAACTATGTTTGATTATTTGACTAATAGCATCTACATGTAAGAACTTGTAGGATGGTTTTGGAATAATAATTGCATTCTTTTTCTTTATACTATGTGGCATGGGTTTATGTATTTGATATTATCATTCTATGTCAACCTGGGTGATTGAAACCCCCTGTATACATATATATTCTCATTGGAAATGATTTTTTTAGAATGTTACTGCATTTCCTTTGGAAGGATGATTGTGTTTTTTTGCATAGTATGACTCGGCTGAGTATGCCATTTTTCAATATGTTGTTTTTTTGTTGTATTATAATCATGAAGTGACTTGGGTTGTTTTCATGTGAGCTTTATTATGAAATGTTTCTCTTATTATTTACTAAGTCATGTACCTAATATGAACTCTTATGTTTTCACCTGTATTGATTCTCATGGTCATTTAGTGTTGCATCTTTGACTGCATATTTATTATATATTTCTATATTGTGATTAAAGGATTTTACACATCAAGCCTCTTGCTATAACCTACTTGGCCCAACCCTTTACCACTGAAGATTTTATGGAACTCTACGTCATTGTTTAAATTTGGTAGAAGCTACATTAGCATTGAGGGAAGTTCATGAAGGATTATGTGGTTCCCACACCATTGGGGTTGTCCTAGCCAAAAATATCCTACGTACCAATTAATATTGTACAAATATGGAACCATATCTATTTTCTTATGTCAAAATTTGTGACAAATGTCAAAGGCATGCCAGTTTAATTCATTCCCTAGCCAAACCACTAAAATTGATGATTATACCATGGTCATTTGTAACATGTGGACTCGATCTCATTAGGAATATTAACCCTACCTCATATAATGGCCATAAGCACATCCTTACTACCACTAAATATTTCACTAAGTGGTTGAATCTATACCCCTCACTTACGTGATTGTAAAAAAGATTTCCAAATTCATCTTCAACAATCTCATATGCCACTATGGTATCCCATCTGACATTATATCTGATAATGGCAGATCATTTAATAATAAATATGTCAAATCAATTTGTGCCAAGCACAACATCACTCAACATTTTTCTACTAGATATTACCCACAAGGTAATGGCCAAGCAAAGGCATCTCATAAAACCATTGTCAACATCCTTAAAAAAAATTCAATGATGTTGGTCGTGATTGGCACTTCTAAATCTTCTACACCCTCTGGGCATATCTCACTAATTACCATTTTCCAACCGATGCTATTCCATATTCCCTAAACTATGGCATTGATTTCATTCTTCCCATCAAGGTTGAGTCACCTTCTTTGTGTATCTCATTGAAACAAGTCCCAAATGATGAATATTATAGAGTAGATCACCTACAAGAGCTAGAGTTACTTGATGAAAAATACATGTCCACTGTCAAAAACCTTTAAACATACTAAAAAAGACTTTGTAGCCAATATAATCGATGGGTCAAACATAAAGAGTTTGATCTTAGGGATCTTATTCTCAAAGAAAACCAAAAGAACACCATGGTTGAGAAGAAGAAGGGCAAGTTCAAACCCAATTGGATAGGCCCATATGTCATTATTTCCAATTATGGATCTGGAGTATATAGGCTCACTACACCAGACATAATTGAACTTGATGAGCCCATGAACATAATACACCTCAAGAATTATTTCACTTAAATGACCCGAAGTATTGTCTATGAGGCTCATTTGCATTATACCATATCATCATCTTATTTATATCATATCGTATACGATTATACCATATTTTCACTAAAGACCAAACTTTATTTTACCATCCCTACCTATCCCTTTTAAACTTGGTTCTGATCTATTGGTTCTTTGATCACTTTCAACAATAGGATTCAGATCAAGTTTTAGTAGTAGATTTAGTATTCTAGACATAGGTAGTATCTTGAACCAATATGACAATGGTTTGGAAATTGCATTATTCATTGTTGACACGTTCTATTTCCTTTTTTGGTGTTACTAATTATAACTACCTTTGAGAAAATTAGTATCATTGACCTATGTCATTTTTTCCTAATTATAGATTCATATGGGTAACTTAGGAGCAACACTTTTACCATGCATTATCATATCACCTTGCCATTCATATTGCTATACTATGCCATTTGTCTAAATTCACAAACTTGTTGTTACCTAGTCAGATTCCTTTGTTGTGAAGATAGAACTAAAGTGACTTGATCTCCCATTAGGACTATGTAGGTAGTGATTGATTTACATTGAGGTTAGCTCAGTTACCCCCTTTCCCATGCTCTCTCTATTTTGAGAGAAAATTAAGTTTAAATACTCTTATCATTTTGTGAGTAGCCTAAGCCACACTCTTGCCATTTTTTGAGTTAGAATATTATGTGTCTCATAATTATTGATTGAGTTGAGATGCTTATAAAATTCCAAAAGCATTTGAAACAATTTCAAAACCCTTAAAGATTTGTAAAAGATCTAGAAAATCCTAAAAATTACAAAATCATGAAAATTGGCTTAGAATTTTCATGAGAGATATAAATCCATCAAATTTTTTGGGTTAGGCCATCTTCTTTATTCAATTTATTTTTAAATGACCATGGTATTTTTCCTCCCATTTCTAGGAGAACTACATGGGCCTAAGGTCTATATGGGCTATTTAGGTAGCATTTGGATGCATGGGGTATCTTGGGTTAGCTCAGCCGCACCTTCCTTTCTTTTCAACCACTTCTTTGCCTTAAGGATTATGGGACTCCTAGCTATTTCATGAGTAATCACTTTTCATTTAGTTTCTCTATCCTTATTGGCCTTACCCGTATGCTTTCACCATTTTATGAGTTTATATTATGAGAATTGTGTATTTAACTTTTGATACACTAATGCCCATTTGAATTTTATTACGCTCTCACCATTTTATGAGCCATTTATGTTTCAATGTTCTTGCTATTTTATGATCACCTTCATTTTACGCTCTCACCATTTTATGAGACCATTCCCATATTTCCTCTACAAAATCAATCAAGTTTTCTTCTCATCATTTTTCTTTTATCCCATATCCTAGGGATAACTACATTTGGCCTGAAGTTCATGTTGGATCTTGCATCCATGAAACTATGTACGTAGCATCCATTTACCTCATGTATCTAGAGTCAACTTGGCTACCCCTTATTTTTTTTCTATTCTCCCTCATTTTTATTTATTTGTTTTGTTGTCTCCTATAGCCTAGGGATAATGTTTGTCATCTCATTTGTGTTGTTTCTTCCCTATAGCCTAAGGTCAACCTTGTACCATTATTCTTCTGTTGTTATACCTTTTTCTTTGTTTCCTAGCTTAGGGGTCACCCTTTCACCAATAGTAAAACTTATATTATACATGAACAAATAATTTATTTTCAATTGCACTAACATTGTGATTAACCATTGTTTATGTTTATTTCATTTTATTCTCATTATTTTGTTTTGTTGTCTTTATTTTATGTTTCTTAGTGTTTTGTTGTGTTTTTGTTTATTGGTGTCTTTTTATTTGTGTTTTTCTGTTTGTTGCTTGTTTATTTACTTTCATTGTTGTGCCTTGACTTAGTCTATATGTGTTCATTAGTTGATTCCTTGTGCATTATACTTAAGTCCATCCATATTCATATGTCAACATTATCATCATGGTTTTTATCATTGGTGTATTATTTTCACTTGTTTATTGGATCATGTGTCAGTCCTTATGCATATTACAGATAAGTTATCATGGTGTCCCATATTATGGTGCTTACCATCATTTTCTATAGCAAAAATCAGCTTGAGGGATATTACAATCAATGATGTTGCATTACTTATCCTTGGTCACCTAAAAAATTCCTGATTTATCCAATCATTTTCTAAATATAGAGTAATTAAATCAAGAAATAATTTTAATCCTTGCTAGTTAGGTCATGCATCTCCATACTAACAGGTAGCTTGAATTCATGCCTATCCTATGTATTAGCTTACTCTTACTCCATAAGTATGGATTCTGTATGTAAGTTCCTTTTTCTGATTTGCCATATTATCTCAAACTATCCTACCAATGGTTATAACCACCTTTGGGCAAAACATTGTGTTTCAATCTATTTGGATGTTAATGGTTATAACCACCTTTTGGAAAATCATTATCCTTATCTTACCCTATTGGGACACATTTTCATTATGCTAACAATTATAACCATTTGTGGGAAAATAATTATCTCTATCCACCTAATTGGGGCATGTTTTAATTTTGCTAATGATTATAATCACCTTTGGGAAAATTTTTATCTTTTTACCTCGCTATGATGATGATTATAACCGCCTTTGGGTAAATCATCCTTTTCATCTACCCAACTAGGGCATCTCACTATGTCATTGATTCTAATTACCTTTGAAAAAATAAGTCTTTTCCACCCCCCTTTACCTTTTGGTCCCATCATTTTCCTTATTTTTAGGGACCGATCACCAACTTTCTTTTCCATTCACTCCCCTGAGGGGGCATCCAGGGCTCATCCATTGCATGTTGGGGAATTATGCATTAAAGACCTTTTCATTTTTTGAGAAGATGTTATTTTTCCTATAGATTATAATTCCTTACCAAATAGAGGCAAACTATAGAAACCCCATTTTGGCCACAACTAGATTCTGATGAGACTTCAAACTAATTTTTATTAAATAGTGCAAATTAAGCCTAAAAATCACTAAACATACTAATTTCATCTGTACATCATTCATTAGTGCTCATAATTATTTTGAGGCATCCTTATTTGGGGTATTATCTTACACACAATAATAACATTTCATGAATTGATCTCCAGTCACCTTGTAACCTAACAACTGGTAGTTTGGCTTATGGACCCATTAAGCAAGACACTTGAACAATTCCTAAAAGAACTAAAATTCTAATCAAAATGAATCAACTAATTAAACTCGATTAAATGATTAGTTAAATAATCCATTTTTAATTAATGAATATCTAAAAATCAAAACTCAAAAATTTAAAATATCAAGCTTCTTCATCATTACTTTTATGAGTTGTCAAGCTCTCACAAAATATCTAAATTTATGTGCCATGCCTATTAATTAAAAATCATAATTCCATGCCACCTCCTTAGCTTAATTGGGGTTAGCCTCAACTCACCTATGGTTGGTTTGAACTCAACCATGCTTAATCTTAACCTAACTCAACTTGGGCAAGAGTTGACTTTGGAGGCTATAAATAGAAGGCCTCACCTATTGATCTTTAAGCTCTTTTAGTGTAAAGTTATTATGCTCAAATAAATGCAAAAATATTTTTTAGTGCAATGTTATTATGGAAAAATACCTCCAAAAAGCTTCATTGTAGTGTTTATTATGCCAATTTCATAAGCCAAGCCAAGCTAAGCTAACCAACATTACCAAGGTGCTAAGGAGAGGTGGAACAATGGAGCTTCATTGACAAAGATTTCTTGAGAACATAGCTGAGCAAGCCAACTCAACAAGTGGTTTTGGAGCTACAAGGAAGGTAAAAGGAAGTTTTCTTTTGTTTTTTAGTTGTGTTTTTATTGTGTGCTTGTTACTTATGCTTACCCTAGTGTCTAGGCTAGAGGTGTTAGTGTTTAGTGTCTCTCTCTCTCTCTCTCTCTCTCTCTCTCTCTCTCTCTCTCTCTCTCTCTCTCTCTCTCTCTCTCTCTCTCTCTCTCTCTCTCTCTCTCTCTCTCTCTCTCTCTCTCTCTCTCTCTCTGTGTGTGTGTGTGTGTGTGTGTGTGTGTGTGTGTGTGTGTTTTAATTTAATTTTGTTGATTAACACTATACTAATCTCCCCTTTATGGATTCCTTATTCACATGGCCCACTCTAATAATAATTTCAATAATTTGGTCATGGCTGAAATTAACAAAGTGTCCTCCAAACTAAGCATACTATTAGCTAGTATAGGCTTCACTTTGTTAGGAGATTCAGGTTTTAAATTTGGATAAATGGTAAAGGGTTCCTCAATTCTAATATTTTCCCCTTTTTCTAACTTAGACCCTAGTTCACCCTTACTATATTTTTGGTTACATACAAACATAATTTCAATATGATATATCTTGGGATTTGTTGAGTCTTGATTAGCCCAGGGATGGATGGGGGGTTAAGAGTCCCCACATCAACTTTATCTAACCCCTTTGAGACATTTGAAGCTAGGTGTATCTCAACAAGATAAACATTTGGAATGGATTCTTGTAATAACAAGTAAATAAGAGCATGGCGAATGGTAAATTCACCCTTACTAAGGTGAAGGTATGTTATAGAGTTTTCAAGAGACATGAATATAAATAAATTTATACTTAAACCAATCTCATGTGCCTGAAGTGAATCAACAATGATAAATGATAGGAGTAGAGTCCTTTGTAACGACCTTCCAAGATAATATATTTTATGATTTTCAAGATGACTTCACCCCATGGTTCTAATAGTGAAACTTTGAAAATTCATGAATTTTTTCTTTGTCTTTGAGAAATAGATTAATTTATTCTTTCTTCATCCTATCCTCAAAAATATTTAGGCCTTCTATTGACATGCAATGACTCTGGCTATGTTATCTTCATTGAATTCTAGGGAAACACCTCCCATGGATATTGTTCTTGCTTTTCATTCCTTGGTGAAGTTTGTCAATAGCGTCTGATCATGGCTTTTAATTCTCTCCATGTAATTGGTTCATCCTGATTTCCTCAAGATATACTAAATTTTCAAGTTTTACTTTACTCCATCATAATAAGAAGGTTTTGCTCTAACTCTTTCACCTCTCATTAACACAAGAAAAGAGGTGAACTATAAGGTAGTTTCAAGAACAATGAGAGTACCTACTAGAAAAAATGCAAGGAAAAGTATAAAGGTAGTAAGTGGACTGGAAGGGTAAAGCAATCTATTCATGTGAGACTAAGAATAACGATGAAAATATCCCTCAAAGAGTAAGATATGATCCACCATTATGATCCAATTGCTCATAACATGGTGCAAAAACCCACATGTTTGGTAGTAACCCAAATTGAAATGAATGCTTGTAATGGTCATATCCAAAATAAACACATACAATAAAAGAGTCCCAACTAGGGTGGGAAAAATGATAAGGGTATGTAAGGATTTGAAAAAAAAAAATACTTGAGATACTCAAACTTTGAGTTGGAACTACTAGAGGGGAAAAGAAGACAAGGTAAGGCAAAGGGGAGCCAAAAAAAGCTACAATCAAATTCTCAATTAGAAACTTCCTTGTTAAAGACAAGGGTGATGGATTGAGGTAGATCATTGGGTTAACTCAACTTCACAAAGCGTGAATAGAAGACCTAAACATTAGAAAATAAATTATTGCACCTATTTCCGACCCTATATATGTGACAAAAGGAAACCTCATCAAAAGACTACAAAACACTCAAGGCATCGAACATCGAGTTTGTGATAATCCAATTGGAGGGTTTATCTTTTGTAGGAAATTTAAAATGTTGAGAGAGACCCTT
This sequence comes from Torreya grandis, assembly GCA_037957365.1. Classification (NCBI taxonomy): domain Eukaryota; kingdom Viridiplantae; phylum Streptophyta; class Pinopsida; order Cupressales; family Taxaceae; genus Torreya; species Torreya grandis. Next base: position 131,754 of record JARHVA010001454.1, on the reverse strand, counting down.
TTAATTACAATTTTTTTTTATTTATATAGATAAAACTTAAATTCATTTTAAAAAAGTTAAAAAAAATCTACACATTTAGAGAAATGCAATTAGACATGTGTTTTAATTTTATATAAATTTAAAATGATACTACATAAATTATCATTAAACTATTAAATATTAAAAAATTACCAAAATTATATATAATAAACAAGTTGTTTTATAAAAAACCTATCAATAAAGTCACCATATTAAATAATTATTATGAAGAAAATTACTCTTATTTATAAAATAAATTTATGAAAAACTCAAATAAATTAACAAGATTAAATAATATTTCAATAAATAAAATTAATTATTATAAAAAAATATCATCTTCCAAACTCTTAAATTACGCGGGAAGATCATATCACACAAAACGAGAAAAATATCTTCGCTTATCACATCCAAAGATTAATCTAGTCACTTTTAAAAAGACTTTGATATAACTAAACATGGGAAAGTTTTCAAGAACCAATTGAATAATTTGCAAGGCATACTACATAATTTTTATAATATTTTAAGGAGATTATGTTTCATCGTAAACTATTACTAAACGTGTAAATTTTTAGTTAATACATATTGGTAATCTTATCAAAATAAAAATATTGATTAAAGCTGTTCAAGTGACAACTATGATTACGGAAAACTGAAAATGTTTGTGTAACGAATCTTATTAGGGATAATTTTAGATTCTTTGTGCTAGTTATTTTTATTATTTTATCTGGGTTTATGTCATTTTTAAAATATATATACCAATAAGGAAGGGATGTTTGATAAATTACAACGTAGGTGATAGCATTTATATAAATTATGGTTTCATTATAAATATGATAATATGGTTTTTATGTTTATAATTTTGTGTAGAGGTTTTCTATAATAAATATTTAGAATGGAGGTAAGTTATAATATTTATGAGTGTGGTTTTTTTATTTTAAATTTAAATTTGATATTTATTTTAATTTTTTTCTTTTTTTTAAGAAGTTTTAATTGAAATATTGTAATATTTTTGTTATGATATAATAAAGTTTTAAACATGTCTTTCACATCAATATAGTTAGATTGACATGTTTTTTTACAAATTTAAGACTAAAATAATGAAGTTAATATTAATTATATAAGTACTATAATAATTTTATAATACAATTAATAATTATATAGTTTAGTCTTAACAAAATCCACTCCATCTATTGTCTTTTTAAAGAAGATTCATTGTTAAAGATCTTTGAATAAGAAGAAGAGCTCTAAAATGCAACAATGATTTGCCGGTTCTTTAATCTTTGGCCTTCCCTACCTGACCTGCACAACTGGATCAAGGTAAAGTGGAAGCCCTTTATGGAAGGTAACCTTCACATTTTCCCTTGCACCAAAATATTTTTTGTTGTTGTTTTCGATTTGGTAGAAGATAGACATGTTGTATTCCAAGATTCCAAGTGGTCTTGGGTTCATAACTTTCTACTCTTCAAGCCATGGTTTTTTGACTTTTGACCCACTCATGAAGACCTTTGACATCTGTCTAGTTTGGCTTAGGCTCCCTTATTTGCCACTACATTTTTGGACAAAATATTGTTTCAAAGCTATTGGCAACTCCTTGGGTGACTATGTCTCAGTTGACTCAACTACTAAATGTTATCACTGCCCTACTTTTGGATGTATGTTAGTTATGCTAAATATTTTTGTAGATCTTCCTATAAGTATCGAATTGAGGGTTTGAGACTACATTTGGAAACAATCCATAGATTATGATAACTTACCTTTTCGATGTTAAAAATGCTTCAAAACAGGGCATTTGACCTATGATGCATCTCTTCTAAGCGTAAAATGGGAGTCTCCTGGTGGAAGGGTGCCCTCCCTATATATAACTTTTTTGGAAGAGACTCTAATGAGGACCTATAGGGAGGTGACTTAAAAAATGAGGAGCCGAATCTAGCTACAAAATTAGTTGATCCAAATATCTCTAAGGCAGTGTTCCTAGAGAATGAAACTTTTATTCTAAGGGTAGAACCAAAGGTAGCGAAAGACAAATCCCAACCCTTCAATTCAATTGAAATCTCTTCACCCATATACCCTAAAGTTGTTGATGTTGGAGAATGGACCAAGGTGCAAAAAAATAAAAGGCAAAATAATAGTGGTTCATAATTCTTTCAGCATGTCCCTCCACTTAGGAGGGTCATGCAGAAGTTTGGCAAAACCTTGTTGAACACTGTAAAACTCCTCTATTTCAGTGAAAGAGTAGAAGATTAACGAATGTTTTGCGGAAGCATCCCTAGCTATATTATAATTCCTTGTGGTTGGTTGGTTATGTTGTAAGGTTGTGCTAGTTTAGGTCTCTCAGCTTGGTATTTTTATATTTGTATTATTTGCTACATTGACATTAGTAGAGGCATCCCATTTGAACATGAATGTCTAATCTTTTTTTCCTTTGTAATAAGTTTTGGGAACTTCAAAACTCATGACTTTTATCTTATCTAATAAAAATTATATAATATATATGAAAAATATAAGATAATGGCCTTTGGGATTGATATCTTTTAGCATTTTTCAAATAGATATATTGAAGATATATGTATTAGTTATGTTTATAGGTGTAAGTTTTTAAAATTATAACTAGGGGTGGTGGTAGAATGTAATATCTATGAGATTTAACAATTAATAGTCAATTTTAAATTTGATGTCTACTTAATCTTAATTTTGGATGTCTAACTAGAGAAATAAATAGGATACATTAATGGCTACAACTGGTCAATTCTAACATTACTCTTAATACCGCCACAACCGACGAATACCAACATTATACACAATCCTGCCACAACTAGCGAATACCACCAATATGACCATAACTAGCTAATACCAGTGAAAAAACAACATTATACTTGAGAATAATATTAATACACACAATACCACCACAACTGGCAAATACCACCAATACGGCCACGGCCAGCTAATACCAGCGAAATGACCACAACCAGTCTTTCAATACCTTAGAGATTTGAACCTGGGTGGTGCATATAACAACCAAATTACTTTACCAATGCACCCCCATCTCATCGGTGATATCTATTGGACTATTATACAAAAGTTTTTTCTTATTTTATTATAAAAACAATTGAAACAATATAATAGCTTGAGCACATGATATAATGGTGTTTAGAACCCCTTTTTTTAAAAAATAATTTTTAAATTAGATATAATGGTGTAAATAAATTAAGATAATTTATCATCAATTACTTAATAAAATTATGAAAAATTTAATAAAATCATTAATAAATTAGATATATCACAAATCTAATAAAATCACATTTAGTATTAATATCTTTCCATATTTAGTGTTGGGAGGAGGATGTAAACCGGAAGCACACAATTTGATTACCAAACCAAGCAACTTAATATGCGGAAATTAACCAGATTCACCAAGTAACTAGAATTCAGAATAACACAGAATATGAGAGACAATACACAACTTGTATTAACACTTTATACAGAAAAGAATACAATAAAGAAGATGCCACTTCTTCTCCACCACCTTACAGAGGTTTCCCACACCTCAAGTGAACAGTAATTCTCCTCCCCAAAGCTCTCCCTCTCACAGGTCCCAACACCCAACTCAAATACAGAGTTGGTGTTCACCTCCCGTGCTCCACGCACACCACAAGTGCTCCACGCACTCCACAAGCACTCCACGTGCTCCACAAGTACTCAAGGTACTTCAAGTAGATCTCCCATGAATCTGCAACAACCTGCAATTCAACAGACCATACTTATGGAAGGAACTCCCTTGCCTTCCTCTAGCTCTATCCGAGTACACACCTGTACTCCAAGTAGATCATGCCTGATACTGCTACCTGTTGTGTTGCTGTCTATATGACCTTGCACACCTGCAAATCAAACAATGGTTCTGCTCACCTGTGAACCTCGACCTTGCACACACATACACCTGCAGATCAACGATCTTACTTACCATGTAGATCTCCTATATAGGCCATGCAACTGTGACCAAGATCCTACACTCTTGAAGAACCCAGCTGGCTCTCCAATCCAGCACCAACACACCTGGTACTGAGGCACTAGGAGGAATGCACCATAGCTCTACCTCACACACAGAAGGAGCTTATAATTATGCTCTCTTACTCCCTAGCACACTTTTCCAATACAACCATGAGTCTATTATATAGATCTCATCCAAACAATGATTAGACATCTAATTACAATAATTAGATCCGCAGCTATGAGTCTAAAATTAGCACTCATCATGCAAACTCTTGGTTCGTTAGCTAACTGCCCGTAAATAGCTCGCAGTCGAACCACACAGGCGACCGACGTCGGTCCCTGTCTGCCTGGGGTCGCCGACGCCGGCCGATATATGACCGACGTCGGTTGCCTTCCTGTCTTACCCTGCCGACGCCAGTTGGCCAGACCAACGCCAAACACTTTTGACACTTAGCAACTCATTCTGCAACCTCCTCCATGTCTGCATCAGTGAAGCTTTTAGCTCCACAATCCTAACAATCTCCCACTTGGAGATAAATAGCTGCACTGTACCTGTACCTGTACTCCGTCTAATTTGTTTCCTGGTTTGTATCCCTCTTCAAGCTCCCACCTGAAGACAACCCACCACACATCCCGTGGTGTACCACCTGTCATCCGAGTAACCTGCCACATCCGAACCTACAGCACCTGTAGTGAAGTCCTGACCCTGCATAGCAACACCTGCTGCCGGTCCCTCTCAGAAAACCTGAGAACTCACTTCCCCGAATTGGCTCCTAACTCTCTGACAGCTCCCACTACATGGGAATACTCAGGTCTATACCAGACCTCATGTGATTTCGGACACTGTACCTGTCCAGCCCTTAGTGTGCTCCGGTTCTGCATCCCGAACCTCGCCAACACCTGATTCACATCAGCTCCCACTCGAGACAAAATCAACCTGTGATCTCCATGCCTCCCATGTCAAAGAATTCCGCTGCTCCAAACTCCCCCTGACATGCCACTGAACTAATCTTACCCTTAGCTCAGCAAAACCCTGTATGTACACCCCTGCTAGCTAGCATACTATCCACATACAGCAACAGAATGATGTCATGACTCATCATCCACCTGGTAAGCCAAACCACAGTAGTTACCCTGACATTGACTGAAGCCATGCTCCGTCCTCCACCTGTCAAAACCTGTACCACTGTCCTGCAGCTCCACAAGACCATATACCTGGTCTTCCGTCTCACGTATCCGTTCTCTCTATTCTTCTACTAAGGTATCCATTCATCTCTGTGCTTTTATACCTGCTGGCAACCCTACCAAAACACACCTGTCTGGTTCTCCTCCAAGGAATCACATCCTCATCCATGCCAAGCTCACACCTGTTTCCTGGATCCTTCCTGCTCTACAATCAGCAACATGTATAAAGAAGAGGAACAATGAATTTGAGGGCCTACTTACGCCTTCAGTCCTCCGTATGGGTGTTTGAGACTCCTTGACAGCTAGCTGTCCACCCAAAATTCGTTACAGTGACCGACCTCGGTCACTCCACAGTCTGCATCCGACCGACGTCGGTTCCATGCGTCTGTACCTGACTACCAACCTGCCTGCGCTGGTGTCCCTGCTACCGACGTCGGTCCTCCTAACCGACATCGGTCTTACATACTGCCGACGTCGGTCCCATGACCGACATCGGTCTTACCCTGCCCGACATCGCCGTCTTCGGTCTGCACATGACCGACATCGGCACCTGTCTGTTCGACGCCGGTTCCTCCTGACCGACATCGGTACCTGTGTTCGCCTGTGAGTGATGACTTTTTACCCGCGAGCTTCTTTGAATCAATATCCATGTCCAAACTGCCCTGCTCAGAAGTATCCAGCCACATCCACTGGGTTCTGTCCGCCATCTCCTCCATAAACACCAAGGCTTTCCAGTTCTTAAGCCTATCAAATATATCTGTCTTCCGCTTAAGAACATGCATCTCCTTCCTGCTCATGTGACCAAGCCTACGAAGCCACGTCTCCGCAACAAAAGAAGAATCAGTAATATAAACAAGTAGATAAAGGATACCTGTTTTCTTACCACCAGCTAATTCAAGTGCATCCGCTGTGAGAGTTCTTGTGCATCTCTCATCACCCAATCTTTCTGAAGAAATTAGCCATATCTCCAAACCTGGGACCTGCATGACCTTCATCAACACCTGTGTGTTGGCCGCCTGCAATTTCAGCTTCACTTCCCCTTTGCCAATTCTTTGGCAAGGGTCACCAGCTCCTCTACCTAGGGCTGCATGGAAAGAGGCAACCGAATCTTTTATCCAAGATTCAACTTTATCCAAGAAACCTGCAAACACATCATGTGCAACAACACCTGCTACATATGTATCTTCAGTTTCTTCATGCTGATCTGCTACCAACCAACAATAATCTTTTCCCTGCTCTTTCTTTCCATAGGACCGTGAGTAACCATCTGTGCTTTTCAACTCCTCCATTCTTAGCTTACTTTGATCTGCTGTTGCTCTACTCCCACTCGATCAGAAACCCCTGAGAGTGACCTGTAATCAAACACAAAACCTGCTTCCTCCAACCTCAGCTCTGATACCACTTGTTGGTATCAAGCTCAAGAACCTACAACCAAGGCTCTGATACCACTGGTTGGGAGGAGGAGTAGGTAAACCGGAAGCACACAATTTGATTACCAAACCAAGCAACTTAATATGCGGAAATTAACCAGATTCACCAAGTAACTAGAATTCAGAATAACACAGCATATGAGAGACAATACACAACTTGTATTAACACTTTATACAGAAAAGAATACAATAAAGAAGATGCCACTTCTTCTCCACCACCTTACAGAGGTTTCCCACACCTCAAGTGAACAGTAATTCTTCTCCCCAAAGCTCTCCCTCTCACAGGTCCCAACACCCAACTCAAATACAGAGTTGGTGTTCACCTCCCGTGCTCCACGCACACCACAAGTGCTCCACGCACTCCACAAGCACTCCACGTGCTCCACAAGTACTCAAGGTACTTCAAGTAGATCTCCCATGAATCTGCAACAACCTGCAATTCAACAGACCATACTTATGGAAGGAACTCCCTTGCCTTCCTCTAGCTCTATTCGAGTACACACCTGTACTCCAAGTAGATCATCCCTGATACTGCTACCTGTTGTGTTGCTGTCTATATGACCTTGCACACCTGCAAATCAAATAATGGTTCTGCTCACCTGTGAACCTCGACCTTGCACACACATACACCTGCAGATCAACGATCTTACTTACCATGTAGATCTCCTATATAGGCCATGCAACTGTGACCAAGATCCTACACTCTTGAAGAACCCAGCTGGCTCTCCAATCCAGCACCAACACACCTGGTACTGAGGCACTAGGAGGAACGCACCATAGCTCTACCTCACACACAGAAGGAGCTTATAATTATGCTCTCTTACTCCCTAGCACACTTTTCCAATACAACCATGAGTCTATTATATAGATCTCATCCAAACAATGATTAGACATCTAATTACAATAATTAGATCCGCAGCTATGAGTCTAAAATTAGCACTCATCATGCAAACTCTTGGTTCGTTAGCTAACTGCCCGTAAATAGCTCGCAGTCGAACCACACAGGCGACCGACGTCGGTCCCTGTCTGCCTGGGGTCGCCGACGCCGGCCGATATATGACCGACGTCAGTTGCCTTCCTGTCTTACCCTGCCGACGCCGGTTGGCCAGACCAACGCCAAACACTTCTGACACTTAGCAACTCATTCTGCAACCTCCTCCATGTCTGCATCAGTGAAGCTTTTAGCTCCACAATCCTAACAATAACAACCAAATTACTTTACCAATGCACCCCCATCTCATCGGTGATATCTATTGGACTATTATACAAAAGTTTTTTCTTATTTTATTATAAAAACAATTGAAACAATATAATAGCTTGAGCACATGATATAATGGTGTTTAGAACCCCTTTTTTTTAAAAATAATTTTTAAATTAGATATAATGGTGTAAATAAATTAAGATAATTTATCATCAATTACTTAATAAAATTATGAAAAATTTAATAAAATCATTAATAAATTAGATATATCACAAATCTAATAAAATCACATTTAGTATTAATATCTTTCCATATTTTATAAATATATAAACATTTAATATTTTTATAAATTAATTTTAATTTTATAAAATGAAAAAATTAATAAAATCATTAATCAATATAATATATTACAAATCTAATAAAATTATCTTAACATTAATATCTCTATTTTAAAAATATATACTTTTTGTATATTAATTTAAATTATATAAAAATAACCATAGGTGATGAGGAACTCTCTCATATTAAGTCTTGCACAACATTACCCACCCAAAAAATGAAAAAAAAAACAACCAAACTTTTACATTTAAAAAATATGTTTTAAGTCTCTAATATTATATAAGTTCTTAATGTGGTTACTTTTGTTAATTATAATCTACTCCTTTGATTTATAAATATTTATATTTATTTTAATTTATGACCTAATGAATTTATTGTTTTTAAGGTGATTAGTTAAATTAATGTACTTTTTGTATAATTATTAGATATTTTTAAATTAATTATATTTATTATTTTTTTAACTTAAAATAATTAGAAATTTTTAATTTGATTGTTTAAATTAATGATTATCTATTTAATTATTATATATTTTATTTATTTATTTTTTGAGTGATTATTAGACAAATTTAGTTATTTTTTATTTGTATTTTAATCAAAATGAATTTTAGATGTTAAGGAGAGTTTATTTGAAATTTAAAAAAAGGGTTTCGTAAATCTTGGGTTTTATGTAAATAAATATTAATAGTTTTTTATATGCTTAAAATTTGAACTATTTTACTTATTATTATCATTTATTATTAGTAAAGAGATTTTTTTTGAAAGGGATTAAATTATTTTACAAAATATTGATAAAATTCAAAATAATCAAGAAATATCAACTACATAGAATTCACAAAATTAGAGAAAATACAATATAATCAAAACAAATTAACAATGGAGAAATAAAGAATATATATAACTACAACCTTCAACATAATAAAAAAATAATTTAAAAAAACCCTTAAAAAAAATTAAAAAATAAATAATAATAAAAAATCATAAATATTTAAAAAAATAGTTCTAAAAAAATTGGAAAAAAATTAAAACAAAGAACCTACAATATTAACCCCAAAAAAATTAATCATAAATTGCAACCATTTTTCTTCCTCACTAAAAAATAAAATCTTCTATTATCATATTAATACTTTTACCAATTAATTTTAAATAAAATTCACCTCCACCAACAATTATTATAATGAAATATCTATTCACATAAAATATTAATCTAAATACAACACTTTAATACCATTTTAAAACATCTCTCTGATGTTTCTCTTTTTACAAATTTAAAATAATAATTGTGTGTATTTATGGACTATCCAAAGCAAAAAGATAAATAGGTTACGATGGATAGCATTAGTTGAACATCTTAAAAACATAAACCTGCAATGTCTTATAAATTTAATTAATTACACCAAAACTTTTGAATTGTGAATACAATACATGATAATCTTTTAGTTTAATACCCCTATAATCTAAAAATATACTAATATGGAGAGGTATGATAATGAACATTTATGCTATCAATGAATATTAAATTAAATAATGCAATTTGGAGGATTTTAAAATTATTTGAAGATGTTTGTAATTTAGATAAAAAGTGAAATAAAATTTTAATAATAAAATTTAAATTTGAAATTATGTAATTATAAATTTAATATTTATGTGATTAAATTATATAGGTATTTTTCTTCTTGTTTTAAAAAATAGTTAAATATTTATATTATTTTAAACGTATTTAAAAGTTGTAATTGAAAAAATGAAATTTTTTTTAAAACTTGATATAATGTACAAATAATTTAAAGTATTTTTTTACTAATTTACTACTTTAATCTGTAATAATTTCAAATTTTATAAAATAGAAAACTCCTATATCAATTATTTTTTTTGTAAAATAAAAAATATAAACACATTATAAATTTTAACAAGTTTTAAATAAAACCCCTGATATGACTTGGAATCCTTTTTCTAATTGACCCCTTCAACAAAAAATAGAGAGGAGGAAAGCATAACATGAATAGAGGAAGTGGTATTATTTTAACAAAAGTAATTTCAAAATATTTTTAAACAAAAATTTTTTATTTAAATTTTATTTTTTATTTTTTATAACATATTAAATTAACTATTCAAATATATTTTAATTTTATCGTATAAAAAATATACATTTTAATCCATATTAACTAACTTAAACCTATTTTTTTATAATTATATAATGAAGAAGTTTGTTTCCGTAATCCATATAGATCAATTTTAATACATCTATTAAAAAAAAAAATCCCACACAATAAATTGATCCTATTTTTAAAAAGAAAACTTAATCTTTAATCTACTTTCTATGAAAAATAACTTCTGGATAAAACTATATCCTATAATCCACTATTAAATATTAATCATAAATGACCTCCTCCAAAGCTTCTACAATATAATATTTATGGAAGGTAAATGTATTAAAAATAAATAAATAAGATTAAAAAAAATTCCCAAATTAATGAGTAGGCCACATCAAACACGTTTTTCTTATAATATATTATTACGTGTCTAAAATATCATTGATTTCCACATCATGAATTCACCACATTCGGTGAATCCACAACATCGCTCATCTATTTCTTATTTCCCAAGTTTTTTTCCTGTGTGGTCAATAACAGGCCTTCCATCTCTTCAATTCTAATTTTCCCTGCAAAAGATGTCATATCTAAATCCAATTGGTAGGTTAGAACGAAGAGATTGTGGAGGGAAAAATTCATCTTACAATTATATAATTTTATTAATATTTATTAAAAAAATAAATATTTTATAATTGTAATTTTATTAATATTTATTGAAAAAATAGATATTCAATATATATATATAGTTATAATTTTTAATAATTTTATTATTATTTATATAAAAAATATAAATTTCTAATAATTAAATTTGTATAAAATTAAATGAATGGAATAAAAACACTTTTTTTCATTTAGTTTATATAATAAAACATATAAATATGTATACATTGTATAAATATTATTATTCTCAGCACTTTCTACTTATGATCATAATTTTTTTTTCTTATTTTTTTCATTTTCAAAATTATAATATATATTTTTGGTGAAACTTATTTAAAAATGAGAAAAAGATATAAATTAAATATTAATATATTTTAAATTAAGTAAAGAAAATAACATCACACACCATCTTACATTTAATGAATGTTTTTAAATTATTATTAAAAAAACATTTATTATTTAAAATTTATATTAAATTAAATATTTTTTAAAAAATATTTTACATAATTATGTTAGTAATAATAAATGTGATATTAAAATACATATAAATAAAATGATAATATTTAATTTAATTTATTAATTAAAAAAATTATAAAGTTAATATATATTTCCATTTAAATATTATTATATAAATAATATATTTATAAAATAACATATATATCTTAGATAAATCATATATATATATATATATATATATATATATATATATATATATATATATATATAATACTTAAAATTATATGAAATTTAAATATCTAATCATAATACTAATACATACATTAAAATGTTTAAATAATTTTTTTTTTTTTTTGATAAAGGTATTATATAGAATTATTGAATTATATAGAATGTTGACATTTATGTTCATATATGTAGTAGATTTACAATATTGAGTAAGCTATCCTTTGATTAAGTATCCATGAATAAGGGCTATCCACGTCATCAAAATAACCCACAACACAATCCTGACCTTAACCGTTTGATTCTCTATATAAATTATCTAGAAAAAATTATACCTTTATAAATGGATATAAATAACCATCATCCTCACCAATCAAACTACAACCTTTTCAATTAAATAATACACACACACACACACACACACACACACACACACACATGCATATATTCAAACATACATTATATTATGTTTATCTATATTATAGACATAAATAATTTAATTTAATAATATGTATCATTTTACATTTAAATCTAAAAATAATAATTTAGTCATGAAAATTATAATCTTATTATAATTGTTGCTTTTTTATAAGATACACATAGATAGTATATAGATCTATATTCAATCTAAAGATATGTACCCTGTCCATATTTATCAAGTGTATATTTATGTGTTCATGTATATTTACGTAATAAATAAATAATGATACAATTTGAAGTAGAGGGATTGATTCACGAGGACGATGATGATTTATCCCTATCAGTGTGTGATATATCTATTTATCTTATATTTTTTTATTGCATATAATTATCTCTTTAATTTAAGAAATTGAAAGTTAAAGATAATTATTATTATTTTATTAAAAATAAATCTAAATAATGATATAAAAGATGACAATTTTTTGTTTTTATTATTGTATAACATCTATTTATATTACATATTCTTATATGATGTATCTATCATATGTATATAACTATCTTTTTAACTAATAAATCTAAATCTAAAAACAACTATCATTTTATTCAAGATAAATATAATAAATATCAAAATTATATATAAATAGATTATTGTTAACAATAATATAAATAATCATATCATCATTCTAAACGGATATATATATATATATATATATATATATATATATATATATATATATATATATATATATATATATATATATATATATATATATAAGTGTAAGTAGACAATAAATGAATATAAATAAAATTAAAATTACAAAATTAACATTATTATAACTTTTTCATCCATACAAATACTATTATAAAAAGACCTTATCAACATAATCATAAAATTTTATAAGTATTAAAAATTCATTCATACTTTCTTTTTCCATTTTTGTTTGTTAGCTTTATTTTAGATATTTTTGAATATTCTAATTCTATTTTTTAGATCATTCTCTCATTAAAATTAATAATGATTATTATTAAGTCTCTTTCAATTATTAAATTTTTTAATTTCCAAATAACTATTATTTCAAACCTTTTAAACAACACTATTGTATTTTCTCTATTATTAATATTTTTAAAATAAATATTTCCATCTTTTAATAATTATTACTTCGAATCTTTTAAACAATACCATTTTCTCTTCTCTATGATTAATATCTTTAGTAAATATTTATTAATAATATCAATGATATTTTATCTTTAATATATCCCAATATCTCCTTTTCATTAAATAGGCCATGATTTTCATAAACAACCTAATTAATTATTTAATTTTTCCAAAGGCAAGCCAACTTTCTTTTTCTTGGTCTTATTGCAACTTACCTCTATATGAATAAGGGTGGACAGTATAAGAAAAACTTTTATACCACAAATGAAAGTAAAGAAAATAATCAAAAATTCTAAAGATAAAATGTAACCTACTCAAAGATGTGTTTATAAAAGAATTGGTTCTTATTGCATACTCTTCTTTGAGAAATATGCCATTTCATAGAAAATTTCATAGAAATGAGGTGGTCAAATATAATTTAGTAGACACATATCTAAGACAAAATATCATATTTATTTTTAAAATATCAAGGTGCTAGTAGTTGAAAAACATAATTTCAAAATGTGTCCAAAGAAAGTAGTTGAAATTAAAATGCACCTCAATAATTTGAATAAAGATAAGGGACTAGGCTTAAGTCATTCATGAAGACCTATCATCATTAAAAATGATCCACTATTTTAAAAAGAAATGAATATAATTTAATATTTTTAAATTATAAATAAATAAATTAATTAATTTAGTATTTAAGGAAAATAATTGGAATTAAAATGCACTTTAATAATTTGAATAGAAATGAGGGATTATGTTTAAGTCATTTATGAAAATCTATCATCATTTTTAAAAAATGATTAATTATTTAAAAAAAAATGAATATAATTTAATATTTTTAAATTATAAATTCATTAATTAATTAATTTAATGTGCAAAGAAAATACTTGAAATTAAAATGCATCTCAATAATTTGAATATAAATGAGGAATTATGATTAAGTCATTCATTTACTTTAAAAAGAAATAAATATAATTTAATATTTTTAAATTATAAATTCAATAATTAATCAATTTAATAATCACTATTTATTTATTGATTAATTGAATTTTTAATTTTTAAATTAGTGATGAACTTATTTAATAATACTAACGTTTAATTTATTAATTATTTTTATTTCTCATAGTTTATCTAATTATAATTCACTTAATTTATTTATTTACTATATTTATATTTTGATAAAAAAATATAATTTCTAAAAATAAAAATTAGAAATTTTAATAAATATTTAACAAAAACACATTTTTTATCATCTTGATAAAAAGTATAATTTCTAATTATAAAATAATAATAATAAAAATTTTAACGTCCACGAGACTAAAAATAGCCTATGGGACAACAAGACAACTCAAGCAGATTTAAGTAGCACTGTTCGCTTCTTGTGTAGGCTGATGATGAGCCCCCCTAATTGCTCAATGTGCTCTTTGTTGAATAGGTTATGCCAAGAACTGTCACATATAGTATCCGCAAATTTATCTCTGCTATCCTTATAGGCCTCACATTCTAGAATAAAGTTAATTTAAAATTTTTAACAAAATTTTGTGAAAAATATATTTCTTAATAATGTTATATAATTTAAATGTCATATTAAATAATTAAAATTTCAAATAAAATATCTTACAATTATATTTCAAATAAAAAATTAATTAAAAGTAACACATTTTCCAAAATATTAAATTATTATATTTATGTTTCTCCATTTCCCTAGAAAAGTTTTAAATACATTATTGGTCCCAAGATTATTTATTATTAACCACAATATATGAGAAACTTTATTTGTCCCATTGTTTTGGGATTGTTGATTATTAACCACAATATATTTTAAGTTTTAGTTGATAATATTTAAAAAAACAAATATTATAATTATAGATAAATATAAAAATAATAACAATAATCGTCATAATGAGTTAAGTATAAAAATCCAAAAACAAAAAATACAAAAATATACTACACTAAAACATGGGAGAAGCTCGATTCCCTTTGATCTGTTGTTGAGTGGACGACATGAACTACTCAACTCTAGTCGGTGGCGCCAAATAAACCGCATTACGGGGCTTCCTCTACATTTGAAGTGGCCGCAAGTGCATTTAATCTTAATCTCTGGTTTGATTTTGATTTTGATTTCAATGCAGATGCGAGAGACTGTTGAGATGGCGGCCGTTTCCCCAACTCGAATATAATACTGTCCTCGAGCCCCGATACAACGTATCATTTAGGTATGGCAATCGCATACAGCACCCTGACAATCTTGTACAATTATTATATACAACATACACAGTACTATAGCTTATTATTGCATGACCATCTCAAATCCTGTATTAAGTATAGATTTGAGCTCTACTTAAAGCTCAAATGACACACACTGACGCCCTAGCCTGCCAGCAATGAAAAAAGAAAAAACATATTAAACAAATTTTAATGTTAGGAAAAATGAGATTTAATTCATCTTAACCTCTTTTATATGTGGAGATATATTCGTTGTTGAGGCCGTCAAGATCGCAATGCATTTGTGTATGGAATGGATCGGAGACCGAGAGACCGTAGTATCTACATGTACTAGTTATTATGGATGGTTTGACGAGAGTAGAGGAGTTCCCCAAAAAACTTAAGGAGAAAGCCCAATGTTTTGTCATCGCAAATTCCAATTTCCAGCTCCCTCTAGTAACATCTTCCACAGTCTAGAGCTAAGAGCAGATTTATTCCTGTGCCTTCCAAATTGTGGTGCACCATCCATGAATCTTGACCATTAAAACAATTGTTTCTACAACGCCAGCTTATTCTGGTTATCAAAGAGATGTACCTAGTTATATTGGCTCCTTGCCGGGGATCTATTGCAATGCCGAGGAGAACATTAAGAATGGCGAAATCAAGATTAGGTTAGATTACAGAACGCGATCTACAGTGGTCGATAAGTACGAGTTCTGAATTGGGTGCCATCTAAGGAAGACTAAGAAATGGAATCGGGGGATTCAGACATACGGAAGAGGCACAGTCTTTCCGGTTACTTGCGCACCTCAAGATTGTGGAGGGTCTAACTGTTCATCTTGATCTGACCGACTTGCCCTTTTTAAAAGCACAACTTAGGGTTAGATGATGGGAGAACGCGTTCAAGTGTGAGTTTCCGTCAATTGGGTTTTGCTGTTGAACCAGCCGATTTCGTGATACAAAGGAACGCCACAAGTAAGGTGTCTGCCTCAAACTTCTTTCTTTGAGTACAAACTTCATAACCATTTTAGTATTTGTGCAAGAAAGGTGCGTATTATTAGTTTTCGCGATCCTTTGGTGTACTGATTAAATCTATTTTCGAGCTTATTTAGCGTTATTTTTCGGATATTTTTTCAGATCGAATCTGATCGATCAAATAAATTTCAGTTTAGGTTAGATTCCCGGACCAAAAGATCTTTATTCATATATTTGTTTATTTTATGGTGATGGTTGTTCCATGGCGGCAGCAGAGAGATGGCATCGAGCTCGTCAAACCCACCCTGCGCGGCATGCAAATTTCTGAGGAGGAAATGCACATCGGAGTGTGTGTTTGCGCCGTATTTTCCGCCGGAAGAGCCTCAGAAGTTTGCCAATGTTCACAAGATCTTCGGAGCTAGCAACGTGACCAAACTTCTCAATGATTTGGCGCCGCACCAGCGGGGAGATGCGGTGCAATCCTTGGCATACGAGGCGGAGGCGCGGGTCAAAGATCCAGTGTACGGCTGCGTTGGAGCCATCTCTGTCCTGCAAAGACAGGTTCAACAACTTCAAAGAGAACTCATTGCAACTCAAGCAGATCTCCTCCGCTACACACCCGCTCAGGGCCACCTTGCACCTGCTCCTTCAAACTATTACTCCAAACTCCACCACAATTCGACCCTGGAGTTCCCTCAAGTACCGCAACCGCAACCGCAACCGCAGCTAACTAGACAACAAGTCGTAGAATTGGCCATGAGGATGGGAGGATCAAATATTCATGCGTTGCAGGGACAAGGGCAAATGAACTCTCCTCCGCCCAGCCCTGGCAGCGCCACGGGCAGTTTGGGACAGTTTTCCACGCCTTCAGAATATTCTCATTAACATTTTAATGAATCTTGCTCTTCTTAATATTTGAATCTTTAGGATATGATATAATTTAATCACGTTTTTACTTGCGAATCTGTTGTCGCATGGAATTGTATCTGCATTGCTTCAAAAGCTTGATTCGTTGGGATCTTGTTAGGGTTGTTGGGCTGGAAACAAATTCTTTAAGGTTTGTATTGTAGTGGAAGATCTGAAATGGCAATCAAGTGAGTTGGTTTGTTATTCTACTTAAAATAGAAGATTTTGAGCCCCGCAGATTGCTCTTGTATTTACATAAAAGATTCACAATTATCGCCGAAAATATGGAGTTTCTGGACTTGTCTTACAAGCGATAAATCCTTAAATTCAGGACCTTGTCTGGCATGCAATTGCAAAGGATAGAAATATCATTTATTATTATTATTATATAAACTTTTGCCCTGCATTGATTTTGTGGTCAGGCTACTGAACAAATTTGAAGGGTGCAACCGGATGGCTATTAAATTTTGAGCACACACAGATGAAAGGAATGCTAGAATTTATATATTTTTCTAACTATACCCCATTAAGGAGCACTGCAGGTTGCAATGCAAATTTGACCATTTAGCACAGGAAAGTGTAAAGGTAGTATTGTCCCGTATAACCAGGTATGAAGTGAAACTGTAGATGCCCTTTTCTTTTTATTTTTTATGGGTAAAAGATAGATCCTTGAAACTCAGATCATTTTTAGCCTTGTTCTAACTTACTTGTGTGGGGTTTATATATCTTGGCTTGCAACTGGGATTATATCTGATTAAAACACGCAAAAGTCTCACACTTTTTCAGATATATCTATTTTCTCGCCGTCTCCCGTCTCTGTGGTAGTGCAAGTTTAGAACATTTTCCCAGATTGTAGGACATTTTTTATTTCAGCTCAGTCAAAGGAGTTTGCAGGCATCTCCTCGTTTTTATTGGTTTCAAAGGGAAGGGGGAAGTTTAAACGATGCCGCACGGGCGTGTTTTTAAGGTTGTTAAAGTAGTCGTTCACATCCTTATCTTGTTTTTGGAATTGGTGAATAACTTGTTCAACTTAGTTGCACCATGGACCTGTACTTGTTTTTCAGCACAACTACAATGGATGACTTCATATGAAAGTAGCCTGTCCCATAACACTCTGGATGATTCTCAAGCATTATTTTGTATTTCTATCATTTCCATCGACGTCTTTTCTATTTGTGTAAATTTCATTTGTGTAAAATTTTCCTTTATACCATTTACCATTTTCAACATATTTCTTTCAACTTAAAACCCAGAAGCCACTCAAAATCACTATATTTTCCTTAAGACCTTCAAGGAAGATTGAAGTGGATATTGCGAGTATAGGAGTTGCACTATACACATTAGACCAGGAAAACAAAAAAATAAATAGAAGCATGTAAACATAATCACCAATATGGCACTCTTAACCCAATAATTCTTTCACATTCTTAATCTCTCTGAGAAGCAGCCACTATTAACGCTTCTCACATCATACATCGATCAAATCCATGTTTTTAGGTAAGATTACAATCTAATCTGACACTTAGTTTTTACATTTAATTTGGACAAATTTTTTATGACAAATATTTATTTAAGATATATCAGTTTAAATGTTTTTCTTTAATCTATTTGGAAATAATAATTAGATTTTGTTATTTATATTTTTTATATTTGTATGTGTTTGTAACATTTAATTAGATGTAATTCATTTATTTGTGTTAAGTTTTAATGAATTTACATTTTAATGTGTGATCTAGGATTAAATATTACTTTATATTGTTTTAGATCTTAATTTATTCAAATTTATATTGAGTTAATTGTATTACATATTTTAGATTTGAAACCCTAACTCTATTTTATATTTGATTTGCTTGATTTTAAAGTTAAATTAGTTTAATTTATGAAAATTCATAAAACAATAATGTATTTGTATGGTGTATTTCTTCTTGTCTGATTTACCTCCCCCTCCTTTAAAAAAAAAAACCAAAATAAGTATATTTAATTAAAAAAAGTGTGCCCTTTTCATTTAAAATGGATATGCATTTCCAAAAAAGAAATGTGCTTTTGTAAGTTGTCAATTATTAAATGAACATAATTTATTTTCAAAATGATGTAGAGGACAACAATTATATATAAAATATTTTTACTTTATTGATATTTTTCTAAGTTTTTTCAACTTATTAATATACTTAAGTGTATGTTTATATAAACTTAGAGATTGAAGTGGGTCATCTTGTAGCACTTCATATAGACATTTGATCAACTATCTTTTTAGACATTCAATTTTATTTCTATAATTCTTATTACAACATTTTTAGCAATGTTTTATGCATGTGGATCATCAATGTTAGGTTGTGGAGGTAAAAGCTTCACTGATGCAGACATGGAGGAGGTTGCTAAGTTGCAGAGCAATCGACATCGGTCTGATCAGCTGACGTCAGTCATATACAGTGAGAAGAGCAACCGACGCCAGTCACCTCCAGGCAGACAGGGACCGACATCGGTCGCCTATGCGGTTCCAGAACTATTTGTTCACGGACAGTTAGTTAACGAACCGATTGTTTGCATGTCAAAGGCCAATTTTAGACTTGAGCTGTGGATCTAATTATTGTAATTAGGTGTCTAATTATTTTTTGCATGAGATCTATATAATAGACTCATGGGATGTATTGTAATTTGTGCTAGAGAGTAAGAGAGCAAAAATTAGCTCCTTCAGAGTGAAGAGAGCAAGGTGTGTTCCTCCTAGTGCCACAGTGCCAAGTATGGGTGCTGGTTTGGAGAATCAGAAGGATTCTTTATGTATGTAGGATCTTGGTCAGCAGGTGTGCAAGGCCACATTTGGAGATCTACATGGTAAGTAAGATCATTGATTTGCAGGTGTGTGCGTGCGAGGTCAAAGGAGATCTGCAGGTGGCAACAGGATCAAGGTGACAACAACACAACAGGTAGCAAGATCAGGAGAGATCTATTTGGAGTACGGTGTGTACTCAGTTGGAGAGCAATAGAGGAAGGCAAGGTAGATCCTTCCAAAGTAAGATCATTTGAGTTGCAGGTTGTTGCAAGTTCATGGGAGATCTACTTGGAGTGCGTTGTGTACTTGGTTGAGTATGTGTGTATACTCGGTGTACTGGCAGTAGTGATACTGACTGGTTAGAGGTGAACACCAACTCTGTGTTTGAGTTGTGTGTTGGGACCGTAAGAGAGAGAGTGAGCTCTTGAAGAGATTTACTGTTTATGCCCTAGAGGTGTGGGAGCCCTAAAGGTGTGTAAGGAAGAAGACTGTGGCATCTTCTTTGTTGTATTTCATTATGGAAGAGTATTAATACAATTGGGTATTGTCTCTCATATTCTGTGTTGTTTCTGATTCTAGTTACTTATTGCTTCTGGTTATTTTCGCATGTTTAGTTGCTTGGTAATCAATTGTGCTTTCTAGATCCTGACAATCAACTTGAATTATGAAATTATTAGTTTTTTCTCTCTTATTCTTCTTTGTATGATTTCTAAGTATTTTTTCATTTATTTGTTTTTATGTCATGTTATTTTTGTGCTTTTGGGACTATTTTCTCTCTCCTCTCTCTATCTATGTTTATTTCTTCCTTTGAGATAGGAACGATAGTCCACTGATCCTACTCTAGGTTAGATCAACAACTTTGTCAATCTTTTACATTAGACTATCTTTCTTTGATTGCACCCATTCGGTGTTTGGATCTATTTTTCATTTATTGCTCTTTTTTTATTAGCTTTTGCATGCTAGTAAGTATTTTAATTGAGACCATAACAAGCTTATATGTAAAAAAAATTTATGATAATAATAAAAAATCATTCGAAGTAGTACTATCGAGGTTTTAAATGTTACATGTAAAATTTAAATCTATTGTTATTCATTCATTTTCAAGTCTAGACACACTCTACATTGATCTATCATTGCTTAAGGACCTACATCACTTTTTTTTACCAAAATTGTGTTAAGGTGTGGAGCTAAAAGCTTCAACTGTTTTCACACACATGAAGAGGATGCTGTAGAACCAGAGCCATCGGCGTCGGCAGTATGACCGACGTCGGTCAGATGCAGTGGAGAAGGAGACCGGTGATGGCAGGGAGTCGGCTGACGTCGGCAGCACCAGACAAGCAGGGACCGACGTCGGTCGCCTGTGCGGTCCATAACTGCTGTTTACGAATAGTCAGTTAGTTAAACCGAGTGTTTGCATGCTAAGGGACTATTTTAAGTCGCGAGCTGTGTGTCTAATTTTAGTAGTTAGATGTCTATTTTTGTAACCATGGGATTCTATTTAAAGAACCATGAGGCATGTATTGTAATCATCATATTGATCAAGTAAGAGCATTGAAGTAAGCAAGGTCAAGGAGATCTACAGGTGTAAGGTCAAGGAGATCAGCTATAGCATTCAAGGAGGGATTGTAACTCAGGTTTTAGAGTTGGTTTTGTGTTGAGTAAGAGAGAGAGGGAAGAAGGTCTTGAGGTGTGGCAAGCCTTTGAGGTGGAGGAAGAAGTGGCATCTTCCTTATTGTATTTTCTTCTAGTATTATCTAATACAATTGTGTGTATTGTCTCTCAAATTCTTTGCTGTCTCATGTTTCTAGTTTCTTAATCATTCTGGTATAATTTCCGTGTTCAATTGCTCATATATAAGTAATCAATTGTGCTACCGTTGGATAAGGGGCCTCCTAATAGTTGGTATCAGAGCTACAGTTTGCAGGAAGCAGGTTATTTTTTTTTGATTACAGGTCATTCACAGGGTTTTTTGATTGAGTGGGAGTTCAGCAATGGCAGAAGAAAGCAAGCTACGAATGGAGAAGTTTAACGGCAAGAATTATCAACACTAGAGGATGCAGATTGAGGACTATCTGTATCAGAAGGATCTGTACTTACCGTTGGGTGGGGTTGCATGCAAGCCCACAGATATGAAGGATGAAGAATGGAGTGTTCTTGATCGGAAGGCTCTCGGTTCCATAAGGTTGAGTCTTGGAGCTTCTGTGATTTTCAGCTTATCACAGTGCAAAACAACGGAAGAGTTGATAAAGTCCTTGGCAAATTTATACGAAAAGCCCTCGGCTTCTAATAAGGTATACCTTATGAAGCAGCTATTTACTTTGCAAATGCAGGAAGGTGGTTCGGTACATACTCATCTCAGTGATTTCCATGGTTTGGTAAACCAATTAGCTTCAGTCAACATTGTTTTTGATGATGAGGTAAAGGCTCTCTTGATTTTATGTTCTTTGCCTGAAAGTTGGGACGGTATGGTTATGGTAGTAAGTAACTCTGCATCTGCTTCTAAAATCTTAAAGGTTGATGATGTTGTGAGTGTGATTTTTAATGAAGAAATACGCAGGAGAAGCACAGGTGAATCATCAGGGAACGCTCTAAGTGCAGAAAGCAGAGGAAGGCAAAAGGAGAAGATTGAGCAAGGGAAATCAAGGTCGAGAAGGAGATCTGAGTCCAAAGGTATTACCTGTTGGTTTTGTGGAAAGAAAGGACATACAAAGAAGGAGTGTTGGTTGAGAGATAAAGAGAATCAACATACAGGTATGGAAGAAGCAAAGGATGCAAATATTGTGGTACAGGATGCTCTCATACTTTCTTTGGATAGTCACGTAGGATCATGGATATTAGATTTTGGTTCATCTTTTCATGCATCCCCAAACAGAGATTTGTTTCATGAGTATGAACAGGGAGATTTTGGAGTGCTCTATTTAGGGGATGGTACGCCTTGTCAGATTGTTGGCAAAGGGAAAGTGCAGCTGAGATTGCAGATTGACAACACATGGGTGTTGAAGGAGGTCATGCATGTTTCAATTCTGAAGCAGAGTCTGATTTATGTAGGAAGGTTGGGGGATGAGGGATGCACAATAACCCTCACAGCGGATTCTTGGAAGGTTACCAAGGGAGCACTTGTTTTAGCAAGAGGTAAGAAAGTAGGTACTCTTTATCTATCTACTTGTACTACTGATTTCACTTCTGGTGCAGATTCAAAGATGTGGTCTAATAGACAGGGTCACATGAATAAGAAGGGAATGGAGGTTCTTGACTCAAAAGGTATGTGTTCAAGTTCAAAAGGCATGGATAGAATTCATTGCAGGAAAAGGAAATTTGAGGCTTTTGACAAGAACAGGGATGTCTTGGTGTTTATGGAGGAGATGAAGGCCAGAGAACAGTTACAGGCAGTAAATAAATCTGAGTAGGGCAGCATGGATAGAGATTTGATCCAAGAAGAGCTCGCGGATGAAGAATTCATCACTCACGGGAACACATAGGCACCGATGTTGGTTACTTGGAACCGACGTCGGTCATCCAGACACCGGCTTCGGTCTTGTGCAGACCAGCAGGGTCGGTAGGTCGGGCAGGATAAGTCCGACGTCGGTCATCAGGACCGACGTCGGCAGAGGGGACACCGGCGTCGGCCAGAGGTAACGACGTCGGCAGTCAGGGTCAGTGCAGGGAACCGACATCGATCGGGAGCAGACTAGGAGTTGGCCAAGATCGGTCACTGGAACGGATGTTGGGTGGATCTATGAGTCTCAAACACCCATACAGAGGTCAGAAAAGGTATGTGAACCTCATATTCATTGTTCACCTTCTTTATATTGCTTACTGATAGTCATGAACTAGGAAGATGGAGGAAGCAATGCAGGTAGAATGCAGAAACAGTGGGAGCTTGACATGGATGAGGAGTGTGAGTCCTTGGAGTAGAGCCAAACATGTACTTGTTGGTAGAGTTGTCAGCTGGATAGAGGAATGGATTCCCGTTTTAGAGAAGAGAGTGGATGGACATCTGAGACAGAAGGCTATGGTATATGGTCTTGAGTTAGCTGCAGGGCAATGGAGGTTTGACCATTGTTTTTTATCTTTACCAGGTTGGATAATATTAGCTACATTATCCTGTTACTGTAGTGTGTTACTTTTTGCAGGGTTGCATATACAGGGAGTTTTCTGAGCTAAGGGTAGAGTTGGTTCAGATGTATGTCATAAAGAATTTGGGAGCAGCAAAATTCTTGTGGCATAGGTGACAGGTATAGCATCATAGGTTTGCGTGGTGGTTGGTCTTCAAGGGTGACTTTGAAGAGGGATACAGGGCCTAAGGAACAAAATAGATGGTGTACAGGTACAGGTACAAGTTGCAACTGTTTATCTCCAAGTGGGATATTGTTAAGGTGTGGAGCTAAAAGCTTCAACTGTTTGCACACACATGAAGAGGATGCTGTAGAACCAGAGCCACCGGCGTCGGCAGTATGACCGACGTCGGTCAGATGCAGTGGAGAAGGAGACCGGCGACGGCAGGGAGTCGGCCGACGTCGGCAGCACCAGACAAGCAGGGACCGGCGTCGGTCGCCTGTGTGGTCCAGAACTGCTATTTACGAACAGTCAGTTAGTTAAACCGAGTGTTTGCATGCTAAGGGACTATTTTAAGTCGCGAGCTGTGTGTCTAATTTTAGTAGTTAGATGTCTATTTTTGTAACAATGGGATTCTATTTAAAGAACCATGAGGCATGTATTGTAATCATCATATTGATCAAGTAAGAGCATTGAAGCAAGCAAGGTCAAGGAGATCTACAGGTGTAAGGTCAAGGAGATCAGCTATAGCATTCAAGGAGGGATTGTAACTCAAGTTTTAGAGTTGGTTTTGTGTTGAGCAAGAGAGAGAGGGAAGAAGGTCTTGAGGTGTGGCAAGCCTTTGAGGTGGAGGAAGAAGTGGCATCTTCCTTATTGTATTTTCTTCTAGTATTATCTAATACAATTGTGTGTATTGTCTCTCAAATTCTTTGCTGTCTCATGTTTCTAGTTTCTTAATCATTCTGGTATAATTTCCGTGTTCAATTGCTCATATATAAGTAATCAATTGTGCTACCGTTGGATAAGGGGCCTCCTAACAAATTGACCAAGGCAAATGTGCAAATAGTTGCATCTCATGCTTATGGAGAAAAGGCATAACTTCTTCTTTAAATCCTCCTTTTACACTACACATGAATTGAGGGGACTAATTATTACATACGATATACATAGTCGCAACACCTTCATAGTTTTTGAACCCAACTATTTCTTCCCTTCTAATTTTCTAACATCTTGTGGTGAGTTAAGTCAAGCACATTAAAGAAGCAAAATCAGATAGTCATGTCCATTTTTTTAAAGTAAAGATACATGAAGGTACAACATCTAATGGAAAAGTAACATGGTATGAATAATAGTGAAAATAAGTCAATTTCAATCCTACCTAGTACACAATGGTGTAAGAATCAATCTCATCCTTATACATTCAGACACTCATATTTTACATAGTTAGTTACAAATTTTCACAATCTTGGTTTGTACTCATAAATATAGAAATAATAAAGGTATGACTATTTTAAATTTTTTTAATTTTAACATTCTTTATTTATTATTTTTAAAATTTTAAATGTGTGTGTTTACTATTTTTAGCTAAGGTAGATCTAAAATTAATGTTTTGCATTGTTAAAGGTTAGATTTTCCTGGTGCATTAGATTTACTTGTATTCCACTTAAAATAAAGTTAAATCATATTCATGAACTAAAATTTATTACTTTCAACCTAGTTTTGATACCCTCTTTCCTTTTAGGGTCTATTATTTTGGATTCATATAAGATTGTGAGTTTAGAGTTTATCCATCCCTTAGGGTTTCATTTTTTTTCTTTGATTTGTGTGGCATTAGTCATGGTTTATATTAGTGAAATTGATGAAATTGCTTTATTTTTTATAGATTGAAAAGTTGTGAATAAAGAAATATTTACTTAATGTATGTTATAAATTATTACAATTGATTGTATTTCAAATCCTAATCTTGTTGATGAGGTGATATATATGGCTAAAAAAATAAAAAATGAAAATATTTCTCATGTAGATGCCCTTAGGATTTTTTCTCATGTTCCGATATCTACTATTATTTGAAGTGAATATTTGAATCCTACACACATGAACAATAATGTTCCTATGAATAATATGCATACTAAGAATCAACCTTTGAAAAAAACATATTAAGAATACAATCATTCTTACACATGAGATAATGAATATGGTGCATACTATAGGAAACTTAAAAATATGTGTGAATCAACCTTTGAAAGAACCTATTAAGAAAACAACCATTCATACATATGAGATAATGAATATGATGCATACTATAGGAAATTTAAAATACACGTCTAATATTTTACTTCATCAAAAGGCTTCTAATGATAGGTTTATGAATGATATGGTGATTTTCAATCCTATTCTTAAGGATGTGCATGACATGCCCCTTCTTCATGACCTAGTGGTTCAAAATTTATTTGTTTGATGGCCATGGGGACCCTTAAGTACACCTTCATACTATGTTTTTATTATTAAAAACTAGGGAAATTGTTGCTTAATATTAGTTATGTTGCTTAATATTAGTTAAGTTATTTCCTATCACATTAAGTGGTGAGGTCATTAACTGTTTCTTTGCTTTACCTAGTAGGTCCTTACATTAATTTATATGCTTACAAGAGGCCTTCTTAGATAAGTGCATTACTAAAAAAAAAACTTATAAAATTATATGAGAGCAACCAACATTTTAAACAAGGTCAAAAGGAGGGTATACATGATTACATATTTACATTTAGTTTTCATATGCACTCCTTGATTTTGTTATCCATGTGATCTTAAAAAGAAACACATCTTCATAAATAGTCTTATGGAACTTATAAAAAATAAGTTACTTGTTATAACCTAAAAATAATTCACTCATCTCACTTATATGGATAGTGGCCTTTCAGAAGAAGGATTAGTTTGACCTAAGCTTCATAACTCACCTCTTAGGAATTTTACTATTTCTAATGCATATGTCCCTACTATGAAAACAACTCCTAATAGGGTTAGGAAATAAGTAACACATATAATGAGACCTACCTAAAGTCAACCCAAAAGCTTTTAAAAAATCAAAATGACATACTAAATGGATTATTGGACAAAAATTTGATTGATATACATATTATTCATGAATTAAATCTAAGATATATGTCAAAATATTACAATAAAAAATTATTTTGTTCTCATCATATTATTAGAGACCATTCAAAAAATTCATACATTTATATAAGGGACAAAATTTAAGAGATTATAAATCAAGACAAGTTTATGCTCAACTACCAAACTTATCTAGGAAAGGGTAATTATAATAAATAAAATCAATCACCTAAATATTTTTTATAAATGAAATTTTTTAAGAATAGTGAAAAATACCAATACACTCAATACTTTGATGGTGATAATGATGTTCTAATACATGATGATATAACATTTTGGGGATCTTCGTGACTCCCAAACTATGGGATAGTACTTTAGGTGTCATAAATTCAACTTCATCATATATATTCTTTGACATTTCTCTTTTTGTGTCACCTTTACTTATTTTGTTTGCATTGCATGTTCTTTATTTAGTATTATGACCCTTGCTTATTTTGTTTTTAACACATGTGTATGACTATTGATACTTTATCATCTGCTACTCAAGATTTTTATTACATATTTAGAGTTCAACTAAATATGATATATTTTCATTGTGACTCTCAATTATCTTAAGTGATATTATATTTTTATCCTTCTCTCCATTCTGACTATGTGTTTGATGGTTTAGGTTCCTACTTAGCTTCTATATGCTACATTCAATAATTAGTGTGTCATATTTACCTATTCATGACTATGAAATTATGATTTAAGTTAGTTTAGACTCTTAAATATGGTATTATAAACTTTAAAATGTCAAGTTTGACTAAACTTAGCATATATGACTTGTGCATACACATATGAGTCCTACTCATATTTACTCCTGACCATTCATTTACCTATGGGCTCAAAATTCATGATTTGTTATCATACATAAATGATCTCCATAGTCTATGCCTAAATAGTTGATTATCTTAAGGAGAATACCACATAATATCATTTCATTTTTTTCAATCTCTAGGATGGCTCTAGCCATAGTCAAATTGATCTAGTTACTAGAGCCATCTACATTGGCCAAAATCATCTACATGATTTTTAAATATTATATTAAAAAAATCAAACCCTTCCTTTAGGTTGGAAAACATATTTTTAATGTCAGTTTAAAAGGTAAATTACCAAAGTATTCTATTGTATATACACATCAATCCTAATCCTATTCTCTTTTAAGATGCATCTAGTCTAAGCATATTCCCATCTAGCACCCAAATAGTACTTATCAAGCAAGCATATAGAAAATCGAGGAATACATTCACACATCCTTGAGGCATTACTATAAATAAATCTAAATCACCTCGAAGGGAAAATCACCAAGCCAAGTATGAATAATATTGTAAGGTCAAAATCATTGGTTGTCAAGTGTCAAAAGCCACACATGTTTCACTACATACTAGTATATCATTATTGAGTACACACACATTTAGGTGGGAGAAATATGAGTGATATGAAACCTCTTCAGATTATTGGAGCATAATAAAAACCAATCCACTTAGTGGAAAGTGATTGGGGATATCTGCCTATTTCCATTTATAAAAATGTCTATTTAGGGATATACTATATATGAAACATTATAAATTATCCCAAAATAGCTTCTTTAATCTTCTCTTGATATTTTTGTGTATACATTCTAGACTGCAGATCTCCAAATCTAGGCTCATTGTTTATCTCCAGAGCTAGTTGCCTCTGGATCTCCAAAGCTAATTTTGTATGGGTATCTGGAGCCAGTTTTCTGAGGGACTTTAGAGCCAGTGTTGTGAGGGACTCTAGATTTGGTATTGTATTTAAATCTAAAGTTTTTGTTGGACTATGGTATTTTATAGAAATCTAAAGTTGTGTTGGACTCTGGAGCTAGTACACAACTACTCTAGACTTAGTATTTGAGTGCTCTATCTTTTATAATTTGCATTGATAATATTATTAATCTTGCATATTAAAAAAGTGACATCTATTCCCCAAGAGTTGTTATATTTTATCAACAAATGAGATAACAATAGGTCCTAAAGAATAGACAAGAATTTATCCTATATCTTACTCTAAATCAACTATGAGTTCTTAACATTACAACTAAATCCACTTTTAAGGATGAAATCAAAGGGGAAAGAGGGGTTACTTATAATATATGATGAGACATATTATGGCCTCATCATCTACCCT
Source organism: Torreya grandis (assembly GCA_037957365.1). Classification (NCBI taxonomy): domain Eukaryota; kingdom Viridiplantae; phylum Streptophyta; class Pinopsida; order Cupressales; family Taxaceae; genus Torreya; species Torreya grandis. The sequence goes on along the minus strand of JARHVA010001454.1, from coordinate 102,392 downwards.
ATACTTAAGCTCTTGTAGGATGTCCTACATAATGTTTTTATCCCTTATTTTGATGATTTTTTTTTGAAAGTCTAGATCAGATTGTATTCTTTTTCAAGATATACCAAGTTCTTATGTCCTAGGTTAACATGACCCTTATTTTATTTGAGCCTTACTCTCCATCTATCAAAATATTTATATGCATGCTCAGTTGTATTTGTCCATAAGTGGGGTGGAAGTAGTATAAGTGGGGGCTTATACCTCAGGCCAACCCATTCAATCTTGAGTTGTTTAATTAATTATGCAATGACTTTGGCTCTTCTCAAGGACCATTTTAGGTTTTTAGGAGATATTATTTATCTCTTCTTCAAAATAATAGCTAGATTGTCCCATAGTTTTAAACAGGATATATAAGCAACATCAAAGGTTTTTGGTGATTCTTCTTTAAAAACTTTAGCACATTTCATTGTTATTCCTAGATATTTGTTCATCACATCTTGATCATATGAAATATGTCTAAATGTCTTAACAAACTTGGTTGTGTCAAGGTATTGATGACTCATTAGGAGGCCTATAATTTTATCTTGAATTTTTTACTCTTTAGTTCTATTACAACAAGCAATATGATTATGTAAAATAGAAATGAAGGATCCCAATTGAACTTCTCCTATAAAATGGTTGATCATAAATGATGTTTGATGACCAAGAAAATAGTTATGCATAAATAATTCAGATAAGAGCTTCTTATGATTATGATGGCTTCCAAAATAGGTTTCTAAGAATTCTTTTCATCCTTAAAATCAATGGGAAACCCACATGATAACTTTACTAGCTGCCACCTATAGAATTGTTCTTTAAAAAAGAGAAAATACAAGGAGGAATGTCTTCTACAAGCAAGTAATATATCTCCTATTTGACATGATTCCATAAAACTAGATTTAGATTTCTATTTTTCCTCTTTTATCACTTGAATTCTCTTTTTGATTTCCTATTTTATTCTATAGTCTCCTTCAAAGAGTCACATTTATTTTCCTATGTTTACTAATTGAATAGACTAAATTAGTTTAAACATTCTTTTCTTGTTTGACTACATGGATTAATAAGGTTGTTCTAACTTATAATAATTTCTATTCTAATTGAATAATATTATTATCTCTATCAATAATTATTAATTTTTATTTTTTTAATTCATTATATAAAGTAAAGATAACATTATCTTTACCTTGAAGGGCTTGTCTCAAAAATGAAGTCTCCGTTTCCTATTGCCTAATCGTTACTTATACCTTATAGAGCAATGGCTTGGAAGGTTTGATGTTCTTTATAAGGGTTTCAAGGGTGTTTTTATTCTTACTATCATGGGTGATTTTACCTTATATAGGATATATATTTTACCTTATATAGGATATATATTACTATAATTTTATTGTTATATGTTTTTCAACCTAATTCAAGCTCTATTTTTTTTTACAATTGAGTGTTCTATAATGAAATCCTCATCTTAAAATAATATTAACCTCCTCATGCTTATCCTAAGAGGAGCAGGCATGTGTTCAGCTAGAGACACCTCCTTAATTTTTCATATATTAAGAATTATAGATGACTTGGTTGAAGCTTGCGCTCTTGACTCCAAAGTTTTGATAGCTCCTGAGGGCTATGTTTTCTATTTTTTATTTTAGATTATGGCTCTGGATAAGGGTTTGAATCATATTTATTTTCTTGATAACTGGGCTCTAGAGTTGGTATTCTAATATTGATTGGAGTTTTCACCCCCATGCCTCTTCTTCCTATGTTTATCCTCTAAGAACTCCTACCATTTCTCTTCCCCTATAGATTTTCTCAAGATATGATATTTTCAATTCAGTTGTATTAACCATGATGTTCTAGAGGTCCTCATATTACACATAGCTTCCAATCATGACTTCAATGGAAGAATATAAAAAACGAGGAATACTTTTTCAGTAGTCCTCTCTTTCCTCTCCATATCTAAAATGGTTTATTATATTCATAGTGGCACCCTAAAGATTTCTAATTTGAATCTCACAATTAAAATACTTCATGATCAATAGGGAAATAATTTCCCATGGTTATTAAAGACTTTCCATTTTTATCCCCTTGCATTACCCTTTTCCACTATGCACTAACTTAGGAGTTGGCTCCTCTTGCTTATGAAAAACTTGAATTAAGTATAGATAATAAATGTTAATAAATTCAAAATACTTCCCTACTTTAGGTATGCTAGAGATCTTGTTTATGATAGTGAGGCCTACCTAGATTTTGATCCCTCATACCTTGGAGTGGTTTTTACAAAGATTATTAACAAATTATTTCACAATCTCCTCATCAAATCCTTCAATTTTTTCTTGGAATTAGATCTATCCTATAGTCCTGAATACCTCTGCAACAAATTCTTGATTCAATAGTGAATGGATAGAATCAATCACTGATTTCTTATTTTGTCCCATAATTTATATGATGAATAATCTTCAAGGGACTGAGGGTAAAGAGCAGGGCTTTTTTTCAATAATAAAGAGGTAAAAACACTAGTTTTTAGGTAGTAAGTAACAAGCTTCAACACAATATTTAGGAAAAATAGGGATGCTTTTAATGGATAGTCTTAGCAAGGTTGATGTGTGAAGGAATGATGGAAAAATAACTCCAGAATATCAAGGAAAATAATTTGAAATGACCTTAGGTATGGGAAGTGACATGTATCATTTATTTTTACATTCTACCCATATCAATTAATGTTGTTGTTCTTCTCTCATGTGAGGATGGGATTGTAATTCCCAATCCATCACATCCCTCTTTGGCCACCTCATCACTTGACATCTCCTCGTTATAATATATTTATTACCCTTTCTAGAAAATATGGGGTTCTCATGATTGGGTTTTTTTTTGGATAGGTTTCAAAAAGTGGACCTATATACAATATTAAATCTTAGCCTTGCCACATTCTCAATAGAGTTATGATTTGTTGTATTGTCATGAGTCATATTATAATATAGATTGTACCTTAATATCATTATATCATAACAATATTAACTAATTTATTTGTAGACACACTTATGGTTAAGTTTTTTCTAAGTTTATGGTTGACCTTTGCAGTTTACTATGATCTTAGGTTATTTTTTTAAATTTTGTAAAATTGGGACATCCTTCAATGTACCCCATTATTTATTATAATGCATGATTTTATATCCATATTAGGTATCCATCAATTAGGATTTGGTATCCATGTATATGTATAAATATGCATATTATCCATTGTCAATAACATTAATAGGAAATAACATTATATCCATCTTAGATTTCATTTTTTATCCTTTTTTATCTTTTGTAAGGCAACCTTGAAGACACATAGATTCTCCTTTGTTTTTGTCTTAATATTTATGTGAGATTATATTTATTTTTTATTTAATATTTTATGACATAACATCAATGACATTGGGTTTTATTTATTTTTCGATATGAATCCTCATGTGAATATTTGCAACATGAGAAAGATACCATATGTGTTATGTGTGGATTTAGATGAGGATATGGAACCCTTACAAAAATAATGCACAAAAAATGTGGTGTGAATGAAAACAATTTTATGATTATAGGTAAAAATCATGTAGACATATGGGCCAAGGGGGAATTATACCATTTCAATCCTTACTCATATTCTCAACCTTAATTTAAAAGTATCATTGGCCTTATAAAATTTGTGTTTATGGTGAAGCTGGATTTTTGGGGTATTTCAGGAGGTTGGAGCAAAACAAAGTTTCTCTTGAGAAAAACATTAATGATATAAAGAATATATAATTTAAACTAGATAATGTAATATATATTCTTATCATAATGAATAACAAGCTTGAAGAAAATTTTAATTATTGAACCAAGTAGTCAAAGAACATCTATAAATAAAAAATAATTTGTCTTAAGATATCTTAAAAATGAAAGAGGAAAATGAGAATTTCAAATCCAATATTTAACATCTAAATAATTCATTTAAAACATTAAGACTCCTATGGGAGGAATGACATGGGTGAATAATTTGTCTAGTATGGTTTATTTAGCCACTTATTGTGGGGTTTGGAAGAAAAGGGAACAAGATTTAAAAGTTATTATTTATCCTTCCATATTTGAAATAATTTCTGATTTGGGGGATAACTTGGACCATGTTATTAAGAGTTCATTTTAAAAATATTAAATTTTATCTATGCTTCAACAACCTCGGTTTGGTTCTTTGAGGAAAACATTAATTGACTAAATAATATATCAAATATCATCTTCTATTATTACTGAAAAATATCCATAGTGCTTATGATGGTACTAGAATTAGTATAAGGTCATATGAATAAATATTCAAGACATTGAAGAAATTAATGTTGAGTGTTGGGATTACCAAATTATTAGTACCTCGACCATCTCATGTGAGATTGGAATGGGCTAATAGGAATAAATAAATTGTTGATATTATAGAAATATGTTTCACATTCATGCTACAAAGTTGAATTATAAAAGGAGAGAAGGAAATTAAAATAAAAAATAAATTACATTTATTTTTAATTCAACAAATAATGTGTGGTTTGAATTTGAAGATATTCTACAAACCATGGTTCAGTTTTATTATATTTTAGTAGAGGAGGTAAAAGGAAAAATTATTAATTATCTAAAATTAGATGAGATGGAATTAAATATAATGTCAAGCTTGAAAGAGTTTAAATTGCATCGATGAACAAAGCACTATATCTAAATATATATATTTTTTGATGAAAAATATTTTTAGGTACAATCAGATAACCATATTTAGTGACTTAGTTTGTGTTGACAAATTTTGCCACCATTGGTCAAGGTTGTTTATATGCAGGTTTTCAAGAAGAATTCATTAATAGAATGAATATTAAAAAAATTATCCAAAAAATAATATAAAATTTTTTATTCCAAAACCATGATTATAAATTTCTCACAGGTTCAAATTTTGACAGAGGTTTCTTCTATTCCTCAAACTAGCTAGTTGGAAGCTAGTAAAGGCAATTTTCAAATGTTCATTTCATGAAGGAGATGAAGAGTTGTTTTAAATGGTATTATGTGAATATTTTAGACCATATTAAATAAATATTACATGAATTTATTTTAGGTTATAGTTTCTTAAATTTATGAACAATAATTAAGAAGGAAAGGTGCTTTAAAACTCTTTTAAAACCCCAATGGCTTGGTTTTAGGCAGTATGTTTGCATTTTTTAGTTCTTTAATAAAAATGAGAAGTTATGTGAGATATTATGGGGAATAAATAACCTTAATACACCTTAATAAATTAAAATTTTAAGGCAAATAATGGAGAAAGGTAAAGGTATAGGTTGCAGGGTTTCAAGTAAGTAAGAGAGATAGTCAGGAAAGACATTTTTTGAGAGGTTTAAGTGTTTGTTTGAGCATATAAAATGATTATATGGGTTATTAAAGGTAATAATTAAAAAATAATTAGTTATTAATTCTTCACAAAACTCAATAAAATATCAAAAATCATACCTACATGCATTCAAAAATGAAATTGTGCAAGCTAAGAAACACCAAAAAGTGCATATTTTGAGTTTTATTGAATGAAATATCTTGAAATTTGAAAAAGAGGTATGTTTTGATCTACTTAAATTTTTTAAAGTGGTTTAAATTATATAATATTCCTGAAGAGAGATAAAATGGAAAAACATAGGTCTACTCATAAAAGAAATTAGGGGTTTTTCACTAATTTACTCATAAATAGAGTTAGAAATAAGTGTTTGAGGTCCTTCCAAGGGGAAAAAATTATTTGAGAGTGTGTATAATTAATTTAAATATATTAATACATTATAATTCAATAAAAAATAATTCAAAATATGCTTAGACCAAAAAAGAATATCTCCAGGTCACCCTGCGGGTAGTAAGCAAGCACTTTTTTGTGAATTTTTGTTTGGGATTTTGGTGAAGAGTTTTAAAGATTTTAAATTTTTTAAAGGTATTAAAAATTTATAAATATACAATTATAAAATTCTTATAATTTTATGATGCTTAAAAATCATTTTAGACCCCCAAATCCAAATTAAGATTTTTTTAGGCCTAAAGAGCACAAAAGAGCTTTTTTTGAAGTTGTACATGGAATTTAGAGCTAAAAATTTGTTTGAAAGTCTATGAAACCATGGTTATTATTTTAAAATTATATTATAAAATAATTAAAATTAATCAAGTTCTAGGTTATCACTGTGCATTCAAGAAGCTTGTCAAACCATAATAATGTACACTTCAAAAAGAACCAGTATGGAGAGCTATCTTGTTCATCACCAAATAAATTTTTAGAAAGTATATTATATGAAGAGTTTAAAAATTTGAAAACATAAGAGTTTATCTCCTACTATTCCCCCATTTTGGCTAATTGTATAAAGTCAAAAGAAGAAACATGCATGTAAGATGCAAGTCAAGAAGCTCAAGTCAAACTCCAAGTTACAAGTCAAGATAATTCAAGTCAAAATCAAAGATGAAATAAATTTAAATTAATTAAAAATTAAATATGAATGAAAGATCAAAAATATTAAAGTAAATATCAAGATTTCAATGCAAGATCACAAGGAGCTAGCTAAAGATGATCAATGTCTTCAAGGCTGAAGACAATCAAAGCATGCATGTCAACATTTTGACTTGCTCAAAATAATTAAACAAGATTATATATCTCCTTCCATAAAATAATACAATAATTAATGTTTAAAATTGAAATATTCTAAGTTGTAATTTGGGTTGAGTTGAATATCGAGTTAATTTTCAGTTGAAGGAGAAGTAAATTATGAATAGACAGGGACTCATCTCCTAGTTAGAAATTGCTTTGTCTCCTCTCTCCTAGATTATTTTTATATATGTATTTTCATTTTTGAGAATTTTATGATCATATTATCATTTCCTATTACTAAAAATTTGTACAAAATTGTACTACATCATTTTTGAAGTAATAAAGAGCTGATTTTTTCTCTATTTTCAAGTTGTTCATGAAGTGTGTGTCTTATATTCATCGATAGAACTTAGTGAATGATTGTTTTTTTATATGTTTATGTATGAAATTTTCACCTTTATGAAGTAAATGAGAATTATTTTAGGTCATATAAAGTGTTTAAGTCTAATTTCTACCTAATCTAGAAGTGAATTTAACCATTATCCATTCCTTTCAAACTAGCGTGAATGTTTTTCAAGACTTGTGTATGAAATACTAATGCAAGAGCCATTGTATGAAGATGAAGTGAATGTGTGAAAGTTATTTAAATTAAAAGTGTGTCAATTATAGGACTAATTTACTTTTATATTGGTGCATCACCCCAAATTTTTAATTTTATGTTCAATTTTAACTTGTATATTATCCCTTTTCCTTTTTTCCTAGTTAAGAAAGCACCTAATTGGAGAGTTTAGAGAGAACTAGGTGAGTGTACCAAAGGTAATCAAACTTTAATATAGATATTATCTCTAAAATAAAATCACACACAACTTGGAGAGTTTATATTGTATCAACATGAGTGAGAACATGCACATGTTTTTGCAAGAGTGTACTTCTAAGTGAACAATTTTTGGCACACCCGGTGAGACCATAACTCAAAATATTGCTAAAGATTAATGATAGTTTTAGAAATTTTAAGCAAATACATTATTAAAGTACTTAATTTTTTGTGATTATAACTTATATACAACTCATTTAAGCAGTCTAAGTACCAAAATAACATCAATTATTATGTATTTTAGTCCACCATTTTATGAAAATACAGGTTTTGTACCTTCATATCCTTCACATCAAGCTGAAAATATTTATGGATTCACCTCAATTATCCCTATACCAACATGATATAAGTATTCTCATGATATTTAACCCCTTTCCACCCCTGCTCATGTTTCCAATCAACCTTGACAAAGTCATATTTTTTCCAATCAACCTGAAAAAAGAGTGCAAGAGATAAGATTTGATTTTGAGAGACATTTCATGGAGATTAATAGGGAAGGGGAATATATTAATCATCAATAATAACTTGAATACAAAGACTATATACATTATCAAGAGAAATAATCGTTGAAGAGATATGATGAGGATATAATAGAACAAATGTAGTAGTTACCCATGAGAGTAAAAATAATTGAGTCCAAAATCTTAAGTAGGAAACAATAAGAACTAGATTCCATTTAACCTTAAAAAGAGTATACTTGATTCAAAATTTTAAGTTTTAGGACTCCTAATCCTATGAAAGAGTCTATGTCTATGCAATCTTTACTCACTCTTCCCAAAGATCCCAATTACATTCCATCTTGGAAACCTTCTTGGACCAGGATCCCTGATTATGTCATGCCTACTCTTGAGAAAAGCCTTATCCCATGCCAATCCAAAATCAAGAGATAGATAAAGTTGTAGAAGAAAAACCAAGATTTTTTTCAAGTTTCTTGAGCCCTCCATTCATCCCTCAAATTTAAATTATCTATATATATCAAGGCATATCAGAATATGATAGGTTGATTGTTGAGTGGAAAATCCTTAACACAAGTTTATTTTACTTATTTCAAATAAATATTAGATGAAACTATTACTTATAAATATCAAAGTATTATTAATGCCTCTTCAATCCAAACACACATTCAAAAATAACCCATAATGCACTATATTCTTATGCCATTAAATGGAACATCTTTCCCTCCAACCATATCCCTTTTGAAGGTGGACCTATTGTAGGGAAAGTAAAAGAAAATCTAGGTGAAGGGAAGAATTTTTCAAGAGAGGATTCTCAATATTTATTTTTTTCAAATGAGATTTAATTTAACATAGAATAAGATCGTGTTGCATCACTTGAGGATCAAAATCAAATTACAGTTGTAAATGAGCCTCAAGAAACTTATCATGAAGATGCTCAAGATGATATGGTAACAACTAGTGAGATTACAACAGTGGTTTCAAAAGGTAAAAACCCTATACATGAGCTAAGTAAAGATACAAAATAAGATGTAGTGGTTTTTATTGAAGCTCAAGAAGGTAAAATTGAGGTTCAAGAAGGTTTTGATAAAGAGTGGAAACAATACCTTGATTTGAATCAAGACATGGATAATCCTTATAGGCTAACATCTCCTTGTGAAGACATTGATAAAGTGGTTGTGAAGGTTGGAAAACATGATCAAGATGTTGATGATAAAATAATATTTAAATATGTTTCAAAAATCCAAGAACATTTTTTAGTGAGCCACTAAAGGCTGAAGTTGCATCTATTCATATGAATCAGAATGTTGTTACATTGAAGATCTTTCTTAGTGTTGAAGAGAAACATTAGGTGAACATTGAACCATAAGAAGAGTTATTTTTATATTATATATATGTTTTATTAATTTAATTCACTTGGAGGTAATCCAAATAGTTGATAATCAAGAAAAAAATTGATCCAACTAGAATAGCCCTTAAACAACTTGTTCCTCATCTTTATCAACCACATGGAGAGGACCTGAGAGGTTTTTAATTTGATCTAGGTAGTTTTTGAGTGTTTTATGTATTATTTTTTATATTTAAATTTAATCCAAGTGATTTATGCACATTTTCAGTAGGTAGTTTTTTTAGTTTTTTCTTTCCTCTAAATGCTATCTTGCACATTTTTTTAGTTGGTAGTTGTTCTAGTTTTCAATTCAATAAGTGATTATGCACAATTTTTGTAGTTGCTTGAGGTGAATTTAAGTTTTATAATTGGTGATATTTTCATGACTCAATTTACAATGGATATAGGTACTATATTTGAGTTTTTAGTAGGTAAACATACCAGTAAAGATGCCAAAAGTGTTGACAAATTTTACCACCATTGGTCAAGGTTGCTTATGTGAAGGTTTTAAAAAAGACTCTATTCATAGGTTAAATATTAAAAAAAGGTATCCAAAATATAATAAAACCTTAATTATTCCAAAACCATGCTTAGATCATAGGTTAAAATTTTTACAAAGGTTTTTTTATTCCTCAAACTAGCGAGTTGCAAGCTAGTAAAGGCAATTTTCAAATGTTCATTTCATGAAGGAGAGGAATAGTTGGTTATAGTGATATTATGGGAATAATTTTATCATATATTATATTAATATTTCATGCATTTATTTCAGGTTATAGGATTTTAACTTGATGAAATTTTTTTAAGAAAGAAAGGTGCTCTAAAACCCTTTTAAAACCCAAATGGCTCAGTTTTAGGCAACATATTTACTTTTTTGAGTTATTTGATGAAAATTAAAAGTTATGTGATATATTATGGAGATTAAATAACATTTATACACATTTATAAAAAAAAAATTGAAGTTAAATAATGGAGAAAGGTAAAGGTATAGGTTGCAAGGTTTCAAGCAAGTAAGAGAGACAATCAAACAAGACATTTTTCGAGAGGTTTAAGTGTTTTTTTAGCATATAAAATAATTGGAATGATGATATTGGTTAATATAGGTAATAAATAAAATTAATTTATATTTATTCCTCATAAAAATTAATAAAATGGAAAAACTCTAACCTATAGGCATTCAAAAATAAAATTATGCAAGCTAAGAAACACCAAAAAGTGTATATTTTGAGTTTTATGAAATAAAATATCTTGAAATTTAACATTATATTATTTTTTGATGTTATTAAATGTTTAAAATTTATTTAATTTTCTTATTTTACCTTAAGATATATCAAATTGTAAAACACAGCTCTGCTCATAAAGGAAATTAAGTTTTTTTACTAATTTGCTCACAAATAGAGTTAGGAATGAGTGTTTCAAGTCCTTACAAAGGAAAAAATGATTTTATAGTGTTTATAATTAATTTAAATGTATTAATACATGTTAATTAAATTTAAAAAAAATTCAAAATATGCTTATATGAAATAAAAATATCTCCAGGTCACCCTGCGGGTAACAAGCAGTCATTTTTTTTGTGAATTTCTGTTTGGAAGTTTGGTGAAGAGTTTTGGAGATTTAATTTTTTTTATAGGTCTTAAAAATTTATAAGTATATAATTATAATTTTATGAGTACTTTTTTATGCCTATAATCTATTTTAGACCCTCAAATCCAAATTAGGGTTTCTTGAGGCCTGGAGAGCACAAAAGAATATTTTTGAAGTTGTACATGGAATTTAGAGATAAAAATTTGTTTAAAGGTATATGAAACCATGGTGATAATTTTAAAATCATATTTAAACTCTTTATTTAAAAAAATAATTCAAATTCATCAATTTTTAAGTTCTCATTGTGCATTTAAGAAGCTTGTCAAACCATAGAAGATGTACACTTCCAAGAAGAACCAGTACGAAGAGCTATCATATTCATCACCAAATAAATTATCAGAAAGGATATTAAATGAAGTGTTTAAAAATTTAAAAAAGTAAAGATTTAATAAGATCTCTCCTATTATGCCCCCTTTGGGATAATTATATAAATTCAAAAGAAGAAACATGCATGCAAGATGCAAGTCAAGAAGCTCAAGTCAAACTCCAAGTTACAAGTCAAGATAATTCAAGTCAAAATACAAGATGAAATAAAGGTAAATAAATTAAAAATTAAATATGCACTCAAGATCAAAAATTAATAATTAAATATTAAGATTTTAATGCAAGATCATAAGGAGTTAAATGAAGATGGTCAATCTCTTCAAGACTTAAGACAATCAAAATAAGCATGTCAACCTTTTGAATTTTTCAAAGAAATAAAAATAATAATATATCTACCTTAACACATCATAATCAAATAATTAATGTTTAAACTCCAAATATGTTATGTTTTAATTTGGATTGATTTTAAGGTTGACTTAAGATAATCAAAACATGCATGTCAACCTTTTGAATTTTTCAAAGAAATCAAACAAGATTATCTGTACCTTACCACACCATAATCAAATAATTAATGTTTAAACTCCAAATATGTTATGTTTTAATTTGGATTGATTTTAAGGCTGAGTTAAATTTTAGTTGAAGGAGAAGTGAACTATGACTAGATATGGACTCATCTCTAGTTGAAAATTGCTTTGTCTCCTCTCTCATGGATTCATTTTATATATGTATTTTCATTTTTGAGAATTTTATGATTAGAGTATTATTTTTGATTACTTTAAATCTACAAAAATTTGTGTTACATTGCATTTTAAGCAATAAAGAGCTGATTTTTCTTCTATTTTCAGGTTGCTTATGAAAAGTGTGTCTTATGTTCATTGATATAAATTAGTGAATGATTATTTTTACTATGTTTATGTCTAAAATTTTCACTTTTATGAAAAAAATTATAATTATTTTAGGTCATAAAAAGTGTCTAACTCTGATTTCTACCTAATCTGGAAGTGAATCCAACCATTATTCATTACTTTCAAGCTAGTGTGAATGTTTGTCAAGACCTGTGTATGAAATTTTGATGCAAGAGCCATTGTATGAAGATGAATTTAATGTGTGAAAGTTATTTACCTTCAAAAGTGTACAATTATAGGTATAATTGACTTTGATATTGGTGCATCACCCCAAATTTTTAGTTTTATGTTTAATTTTAGCATGTGTATTATCCCTTTTCCCTTTTTCCTATTCAAGAAAGCATAAAATTAGAGAGTTTGGAGAGAAATAGGTGAACGTACCAAATGGAACCAACCATATATATATATATATATCCAACATAAGGTCACCCACATGTTGGAGAGTTTCTATTGTATCAATAGGAGTGAGAACAGGCACACATTCTTGTAAGGGTACACTTCTGAGTGATAATAGTTTGTTTAAAATAAACAAGAAAAGTTATGAAACCTTAAAATGTAATTTCCTTTAAACATAATTTTCAACATTTATTTCCTCACATGGTATTGGGAAAACAATTCGTTATGAAGGTTATGGTTCATATTAGTTTTTATGGCATGTAGTTGTAGACTTAAAGACACTTATATGTATGTAAAATGTTAGTCATGAAGCAAATGAAAAGCATAATTTTATTTATTTCATGCATACTATAGATAAGTACAAGGTCAAAATAGAGGTTGGAATAAGGGTGTTCTGATTTGTAAACATGGGGTCCCTCCTATCAGAGATGAATTTGATCCTAATATGGATCTAGTACTACCAATTCCTCTTCAAAGAGTAAATACATGAACTCTACATGATTTTTTGAGGATGATATATAAGTTATTTTATTTATAAATTATATTTTCTAGGAATAGGCATAAAAAAAAAGCTTCATATAATTCCATATAGGAAATTAAAAAATTAGTTTTAGACATAGTTTACATAGAGGCAATGTGAAAATAGAAAAAGATTTAAAAATATCAGGTGCTTCTAGTAATGTTCCATCCAAACCATCAATGGGAGGTGACAAAGCTCAAAATTTTATGAAAAATGTATTTAAAATGTGGGGAATAATTCAATGGGAAATATATAAGGCTCTTATTGATGTAGAGGATTATTGACTTGAAAAATGTATATCTTGATTAAATAAAAATAAAGCATGGAGATTATTGTATTATTTATTATTTTTCATGAACATGGATAAATTCATTGAGGGATATGACAAACATTGTTTTAAATATGTTTCAAGTTTCAAAAATGAATATTTTCACACATCGGGAGAGAATGAAGTCACTCACTATATGGTAAACATACATGTTATTTTTCCCTTCAACTATACTTTTATTTATAACTCAATCAATTTATTTATATTTTATGTGGACTAAAATTATTTATTTATATATTTTAGCATATCATTTATGCACATGGTTAATGGATTGAATTTTTTTTTGGTAATATAAGCATTTATAATACACAAGGAATGTATAAGTCATACAAGCAAGCAATCACAACTTACCATAGATGCACTCAACATGGAGGAAGATTAACACTATCAAACCCATTGGTTTAAATGGAGTGTTTTTATAGGCATATTTTTTTTATACTTTTATAAAATAAAAAACAAGATAATATTTATACTATAGATGTTTCTATAAGGGAAGTTAATTCTTGATGTAAATGTAGAATTTGGAAAGAATCATATTCTATTAAAGCTTGTAGATTGTGGAGATCAAAACATATGAGAGTGGGGAAAATATGGGTTTTATGAAGTGATAAACAACCTAAAAATGATGGATAATAATGAAAACCTATATATTCAAGATCTTTTTCAAATTGGTTGTGTTTTATGATAATGATACTTGTTATAGTATTAAATGGATCTATGTACTGTGTAAATTTCTATGGATTATTTTGTCACTACCCTTAGTTTTTATAATAAATTGAATAAGATTTATACTTGTCTATAATATTTATAGGGGCATATAAATCCTTATACTACTTCATGATAAAAATATTGTTATAGTTTAGAGATGCATAGGGTTTTACATTGCATACTATGGAGTACTCCTTTTATCCATCATAAAAATTGACTATAGTAATTTCCAAGAAAGTTAAAATTAGGTATGGTCATACTTAATTACTAAAGTAATAATTTTATATAGATATTCAAGGTTTCAAATGGTTAGTCACTATATATCTATAGAGAATAGTTTATATGGTGTTACTTTTTCCCCCCATATGCAAGAGTAACCTATAATGTAATCATGTACCCTACCTAACAACTTATAGTAAAGATACACAATTCAAATTTATAATACTACAAATAATCTACCTATTCCTATTTATATAAATGTCTATTTATGTATATACTAAATATGTAACTTTAAAAATAATCCCAAAATAACTTCTTTAATATTATCTTGATCTTATTGTGTACACATTCTAGACTATCAGTCTCTAGATCTAGGCTTGTTATTGATCTCTAGAGCTATATTCATACAGATCTCTAAAGCTAGTTTTGTATGGGCCTCTAGAGATAGTATTTTGAGGGACCTTAGAGCTAGTGTGTAGGGGGACCCCTAAGCTAATTTTATATGGAATTCTAAATTTATTGTTAAACTCTAAATTTGGTACAAAAACTAATCTAGACTTGGTATTTGAGTGCTCTAGCTTCTGCCATTTACATTGATGGTTTATTTAAGCCTACATATTCAAAATGTGACATACATTCCCCAATATTTGTTATATTTCACCAATAAATAATATATAAAAAGGTCCTAAGGAATAGACAATACTTTTATCATATATTTTACTTTAAATAAATTGAGTTCTTAATATTACAACTAAATCCAATTTTAGGGATGAAATCAAGAGGGAAAGATGGATTAATTATAGGATATGATGATACACGTTTGGCCTCATCAAAAACATAATGAGAAATAATGAAAATGAATACTCAAAGTATGTTAGATACAATGATACTTGAACTAAATTAAAAATATAATGACCAGGCAAAGATAAATTTTTTCATTATGTTGAACATAAACCTAAGAAAAAGATTCTAATGTGGGACTCAATGAAAAATAATTCAATTTTTACCTTTTAGGATTTTTTAAAAATTGAATAAAATCAAAGAGAAAATAAGTTATAAAACAAAACCTTGGTTTAAGTTTTACATTTGAATCATTTTTTATTTTTAGAAGATAATCAATGTTACTTATTTCAATATTTATTGTGTCCAAGTTTTACAAACAATGGCACATTTTTAAATTTATAAAAGTTCATAGAAAAATATCTTTTATAATTTTTGTTGATAAATTACCATATCATATTTGGAAACCCTTCAGAACTAGAAAGGAAGAGATCAATAATAGTTATAAGTGAATAATCAATATGTTATTTATCAATGTTTTCCTTACCTAGGAATAAAAAAAACTTTCCTAGACATAAGGAAATCAAATTATTTTAATTCATACTTGAAGTAATACTAAAAAAAATTAGACTCAGATAGACCATAATTTTACAAAGGTAACCCCTACCAAATGAAGGATCGATCCATAGATGTCAAACTAAGAATATATTTATCATTTTTAACCACATAAATGTTATGCAAGACTGAAATCAAAATTAGAAAGTGATAAATACTTTTCATATTTACTTTATCTCTTTAAAGGACCATCATTTTATTATAAAAATGAACACACGGTTCATTTTAACCTTTCTAAGTAGAGTGTCGCTCATGGTTGTGCCTAGAGAGTGCATGAATTAATGAGATGCTTGGATACTCATACATGCATGTTGTTTTATTTTTGAATCATCAATGAATAATTTATAAAACCATCATATTTTGCATAATCAAATGGAATCCACTAACTTTATAACATGTTTTTCTTATAATAAGTTAACCTTTAACATATTTTACATTCAATCATGTCTGTGTATCATTGCTTGATTTTTTTTCTCATGTGTCAAAGGTTAGGGAGGGGTTGACATTTTGATAAAATCTTTATATTCTTTTCCCAAAGGTATTGAATAGAATTTTTGTCTTACTTTCCCATGTTTTAGCTTTTGTAATGTTATTATCTGAAAAACAAATTTAATATACAAGATTACTCCTAACATTATCAACTTAAAACCAAATTCCAAAAATAGGATTCATTATGATAATTCACCACATGTACATACTACTGAATTAACATCAAAATAGCCAAAAATACTTAAATCATGACACAAAAATTCAATTGCATAGTAATCATAAGAGGGTAACATAAAAAACATATGTATTCCTTATCTCAACTAAGTGACTACCGAAAACTTGATATAGTGACACTAGAAATGTCTTACTTATCCATAAGCATGGATAGTGCATGGAGAAATTGAATAAAAAATTTATATTTAATTTCGATCATATAAAATTAATTTTCCAATGTATTCTCATAGGTTTTGAGAGCATTTGCATAACATCAAGGAAATAGCTATGAAAACTTTTAAATATTATAATTGTTATCTTACAATAAAAAATCAATCAAACAACTATACCAATGTGTATAGATGTTACACTAATCTCTATTTGACCTCAAAGGTAATCTCTTACCTAAACATTAAATATGTGCATATATATTACATATGCCTCAACCTGACCTAAACTATGCATTCTTAACATTCTTTAATTTCTAATAATGTATGCAGAATATAACATTTGAAATTATGTATTCTCATTGTGTACCAACCTACAAAAAATAATTTGCATGTGAAAAAATATTTTTTATGCATTAAACTATAAATAATAAAAAAATGAAAAAAAAAATCCCTAATAAAATAAAACTAACAAGAAATATCTTACCTTTGTTCCATTGTACCAAAAAAGGAACTTATTAAGCTCCTCATCTATCTCAAGGTATTGTATTACTTTAGAAAATTTCCAATGTTCTTCCATTGATAATGTTTTTAAATGATCCTATTCCAATGAACATCAAATGATATCACAGGATAATATGTCCCATCACTATCATTTTGATCAATCATAATCAAAGTCTAATTCCCTGACTATTGAATATATCTCCATTTATAAAATTTAAATGTTACATATAATACTTGTCTTGTGATCCAATACCTAAATACAAACTCCATATTTTATTCAATTAAAAAAATAAGATAATAAAAATCAATCAATTTTAACCATAAGACCTACAAATAAAGAAACATGAATATACTTGAAATAAATTCTATCAAGACTCATTATACATGTTCGGTTTATTTCCCATGTTGATAGTTACATATTTTATCCCAACCAAAGAAAAAAATATTTTCAAACAAGTGAGGAGAAGATTTTGATATGTTATATGTTTTTGGGTTTTTTTTATTGATTCTTCATTGTAAAATGAAACAAAAACATTAATACGTGAGAAAACTCCACATTTTTCTTTCATTTTTCTTTGCATTTATAAAATAAAATTGTAAAAAAATGAATTTATAATGGAAATATTATTTGGCCTCCTAAAGAAATTAAACAAGGGGAAATTTTATCTCTTCAAGCTTTCCATTTTTCATTCTGATCTTTGGAAGGATATACTTAAACTTTGTAGACACTACTTCTGAATTATATAACACCTCAGTCTTGTATACTTGAAAAACTTAGATCTTGGATGTTGTAACATCCCCATTGGGACCCACTAAGAAATATGGAATTTTTTTCTTTCCATAAATTACCAATTTTAAAGCTCAACGTTTTCTTCTAAAGTTCATCATTATCTATTAAAGCTTGCCTATTTTCCTAAAAATATATTTTCTAATTTGTTGTATTTTAGGCTATATAATGATTTCAAAGATAGCATAAATATATCATAAAGACAACCAAATTCACACTAATTATGAATTTATGAACAATAAATAGTTTTTGTATAATTAATATTCATACTCTGAATTCAAAACATTAATTGTACATACATATAAAAATTGACATTAGAACTATGACTTAGTTATATATAGTCACACACACGCGCGCGCACGCGTGCACTCTCTCTCTCTTTCTCTCTCTCTCTCACACACACACACACACACACACACACACACACACACACACACACACACACACACACACACACACACACACACACACACACACACACACACCCCTTAATAACTAGTAACATCAAATTATTCTAGGATAATATATTTATATCCTAGAAATCAATATCAATCCACTTACCATTTCAACATAGCTTACTAGGCATATAGTGTTTCTTAATATAGATGGAAAATCATAGGCCATAATTAGGATTATAGAATATATATATATATATATATATATATATATATATATATATATA
This sequence comes from Torreya grandis, assembly GCA_037957365.1. Lineage (NCBI taxonomy): Eukaryota > Viridiplantae > Streptophyta > Pinopsida > Cupressales > Taxaceae > Torreya > Torreya grandis. Next base: position 83,800 of record JARHVA010001454.1, on the reverse strand, counting down.
TATATATATATATATATATATATATATATATATATATATATATATATATATATATATATATATATATATATATATATATATTGACATGGTATACGACCTAGTTCTAAGTCATGCAGCGTAATTATTAATAATATATTTTATTATTAGAACGTAAATTAATGGATTAGTATAAATTCACTTACAAATTATATATATATATATATATATATATATATATATATATATATATATATATATATACCTTAATAACTAGTAACATCAAATTATTCTAGGATAATATATTTATATCCTAGAGAACAATATCAATCAACTTACCATTTCAGCATAACTCTACTATATATATATATATATATATATATATATATATATATATATATATATATATATATATATATATATATATATATATATACCTTAATAACTAGTAACATCAAATTATTCTAGGATAATATATTTATATCCTAGAGAACAATATCAATCAACTTACCATTTCAGCATAACTCTACTAGGCATATAGTATTTCTTAATATGGATGGTAAATCATAGGCCATAATCAAGATTAGAGAATATTTATATATTGACATGGTATATGAACTAGTTCTAAGTTATATAGCAAAATTATTAATAATATGTTGTATTATTAGAACATAATTTAATGGAATAGTATAAATTCACTTACAAATAATATATACAATCAAATAATACACTAATTAGTAATTATATCAATTAATATTCCATTCAGAACAAATTAGAGCTAGGAATTGATAGTGCGTAATAGGGTTCTAAATCTCACCACTAAATTGAAATGATAATTATGTTATACAGTTCACTATCTACATAAATACACAATAACATTCACAATGCAATCACACAATATTTAATTCACCTAAGCATAAATCTAAACTAACACACACATATGTGATTACCTAAATGCAATCAATCATCATAAATGTACTAATGCTGATAATTCATACCATGTATCTAATATGTATTATTTAATGTGGTGTGTACAGGGTTATATCCATTCCTCTATCATCCCCCAATATTTCCATCTATGTCACCCTCACTGATGATGCTTTCTCCTTGTCATGCTTTAAGGGCTGAATCTCTCCTACATCCAAATCATGAAAATAAGGTAGTTAATCCATAATATGATGATATGTATATCATAAAATAATATTGAATAATAAGTCAACATGATCATAATATAAAGAATATACACTACAAATAACTCATAGCAATGCAAATCACATAATCAAAGCAACATACATCTGTCCCATAACAACATATGACTTATAACTAAATCAAATAATAATCAAATCATATCACCAACTATAAATATTAATAGATAATCAAATAAGTTTGCTTAGTGAGAAATCAAGATGTAAAATCCTTCCCCACAAAAGTTGGTCATCATCCTGATGACACTTATTTAAACATAAGTTCTAGATTAAAAACATTATTTAGCAAAAAAATAACATAGTATGAAACATCAAATCAAGTAAATAAATGTGAAAATCACCTATATAATTCACCATATTCCTCTTAAGTATCACTATCCTTAGATTATTGGTCCCACAAGACCTTACACTATGACATCTCCCTATTATGCAAATAAAGTTTGTGAGTGTCAATTACTTTGATTGGTTCTATCATGACCACCTGGGGTCCCAAACCGGTAAAACATTCTAGTACAACACATGTGGAGGATTAGATATATATGTTTAAGATAAGAAACAAGAAATATAATATGTAATAGATCTAGGGTTGGTGGAAATGCAAGCCTATACGCCACAAGAATGACCACTTCTAACACTTTGAAGGGTCACACATAGCTTGATTATAATTTTTTTGACTTCCAAAATTTAATCTTAAACCATAATCACATACAATCATCATAAAATACATAAAAAAATGGCTAAGAATATTTATACAAAGCCTCCCAACCCCTCTGCACATATCTCTTACCTAGAGAGTGTTTTTCTTATTTTAGAGAAAAGTGTTTATAGAATATGGCAAGAACGATGTGTATAAGTCAATACCATAGCCACTTCATGTAAATATTGGTAAGTATGACATGTAAATACTACTACTAATCCATATATCTCTTCACAAGTATGATAATGAATAAGAAGTGTAAATAATCTATATCTAATGTATATAAAATTAAGGAATAAACATTTCTGAGTATACATGCGTATAACCATACAATTAAATCTGACAAGTTCCTCTTGCCAAATCTTGGATTTGACAATCTCCCCTTGTTATATCCAAACTTAGTAACTACCAAGTAAATGTGAGACTAACTAGGATCCACTCCCATCTCTTAGTACTCACGTTCCTAATTCACCACTCGTCCCTTAGGTCTCCACGACCTAATGATCTATAAAATGTGCACATGGTTTAATGAATCATAAATCCATACTAATAGATCCTAGAGTAAAATGATATATTTTAAATAATTCAAGATGAATCAATATCCACCACAATAAAAATCATATAAACATTCCATAATTACATTAAGTTTTGATTGCCAAACATAACTAGTATCAAATTTCATAACTTAACCCATCTCTATTATATTCAAAGCTAGGAGGAAATAATGTTAAAATTAACATAATATACCAAGGATCACACTATCCTTACAACCTTATAAAGGAAATAAGCAAGACAATGCCTCCCTATTTGCTCTACTAGTTACACAACAAGTTAAAAGTTTATCTCAACCTTTTAGACTAACAAGATGTTCCACACATCTTATTCCAAACTCACTCTAGGAAAAAAGTACATAAATGTCTCCTCAAATCAACATATTTTTAGCAAGATGAGAATAATACCAATCTAATCAAGGGTAAATCATAACATAATGATTATAATCAACTTATAAATCTTAATCCATAACTAATATAAATTCAAGGTTCACCACTCCACATGGTCAAAGTTCACATGTTTAGATAAAATATCACTAGAAGGTGTGACTCTAAAAAGCCACAAGTGGAAATTAGCAAACTAACATCTCAACAAAAAATATCTTATATACCCTCACATGATATGAATAAAACACCACAACCCAAGTTGCCAAAATCACTACACACTTACCAAACCTATAAGTGTAGTATCACAACTTGTTTCCATAACTACAAGGAAATATATTAACCACATATATGTATCAATCCATTCTACTCCTACAACTTCTCTATCAACAAGAAGTATAAGACACTCCCCCACAAACTCTAGGGAATATTGTCAAAACAACATTTCAAAAATAAATTTCCAATTAAGGGAACACTTAATCAACATCATGAAAATATGAATCCACTTAGTGGGCTTATAATGATGTCAAAGGAGGGTGAGAGAGTAAAAAATCTCCTCCATGATAACTATGTGAGATGACACCTCTTCTCCATCCACATAAACATGTGGAGTGTCAATCCATAAGCAAACTCCTAAAACATAGGAATCCTCAATAAAGATAATTACACTCCACTACAAAGAGAATTCCCACAACACTAGGTGGTGCCAATCCATAAGCAGTCTTTTAGGATTCCCTCCCTAGGATTAATGTACATAAGTCACAAAAATCTATCTAAAATTAACATATTCTTAAGTGAGAATCATCCCATGATTTTTGAACATTCAAAATACAAAAAACAAGTGGTGGAGGTGATTTGATTACCAAGTAAAGATGTAATCATTCTCAAGGTGTTTGATCTAATTGATTAAAAATATTGTAGGAATCTCTTGTTCATGACTCATAAACTATGTTATACACTCACTTACCCAATCATCATATACAACCATCACCATTGATACATTTGATAAACCAACCCTTTAACAATTCTAAAAGGGTATGAGTGCTCCTAGGGTACACACTCAATGTACTACACAACATTTCATGGAATCAATTATCAATCCTCTTCACTTTATAAAATAGTTCACATATGATTATGCCTTATTGTTTCCTAAATTCCATTTTGTTATCACGATGTTCCACACATCAGATGATTCAGTTAAATAGGTTCTTAGACAATCAAACCAAGAATCATGGATGTCTATTAAATACAATAGTCATCAAGCCATATATAAGGATATATTAATCTCACAATTCCAATCATGGTGTAGCATGATTTTTCATTGAGGCACTACAAGTCCAAAATACACTTCACTTAACCAGTATAATATTACATGTCACAAGGTTCTCCATATATGCGTACAACCTATGCTCTCACATCCTAAGGGTTTTCTTGCTCAACATAATTCTCTTCAGGTTCATTTTGGTATTCATCATCTTCATGTCCATGAATTTCCTATTCTAGGGCTCAAATTCGATCCCTAGTTTCATTCATGGCTGCAAGAATTTGATCTAACTTTGTTGCTTGCTTGATATCAAATCAATTAGGATCAAATGGAGGGTTACTATCATTGACATTTGAAGGACCCTATCAAAATACTCTAGTTTTTAACATTCCCTTTTCTAATAAACATAATGATATGACACTAGTGGACTCATTAGGACCTAGAGTTTGAGCCACAACTCTGATACCACACATAACATCCCCACTAGGACCCACTATGAAATACATGATTTTTTTAAATTTTTATTTCCATAAACCACTAGTTTTAAATCTAGATGCTTTCTTCTAAAGTTTGTCATTATTTATTAAATCTTACCTATTTTCTTAAAAATATATTTTCTAATTCAATTTATTTCAAGCCATATAATGATTTCAAAGATGGAATAAAGATATCATAAAGATAACCAAATTCACACTAATTCTGAACTTATGAATAGTAAATAGTTTTCATACAATTAATATTCAGACATTGAATTGAAAACATTAATTATACGTATATATAAAAATTGGCATTATAACTATGACTTAGTTATATATATATATATATATATATATATATATATATATATATATATATATATATATATATATATATATATATATGCATTATAACTATTATAACTATGACTTCGTTATATATATATATATATATATATATATATATATATATATATATATATATATATATATATATATATATATATCATGTATTGCACTATGACATCATCCTATTATACAAACAAAGTTTTTGAGTGTCAATTACTTTGATTTGTTTTATCATGACCACCTCGGGGTCCCAAACTGACAAATCAATCCAATCCAACACATGTGGAGGATCAAATATATACTTTTAAGATGATAAACATGGAAATAATTATGTAATAGAGCTAGGGATAGTGGAAACGCAAGCCTATATGCTATAATATTGACCACTTCTAACACCTTGAAGGGTTCCACATATCTTGGTTATAATTTTACTAACTTCTTGAATTTAATATTCAACTATAAGCACATGCAATATTCATAAAATCCACAAACAAATGTCCAGGGAGAGTTCTACAAATCCTCCCAACCTCTCTGCACATCTCTCTAACCTAGAGAATGTTTTTCTTATTCTGGAAAAAAGTGTTTAGAGAACCTGGTAAGAACAATGTGTATAAGTAAAAAACATTACTACTTTGCATGTCTCTTAATAAGTATGACATATCAATACTAATACTAATCCATGTAGCTCCTAACAAGTATGATAATGAATAGAAACTAAAAATAATACATTTCCAATGTGTACAAAATTAAGGAATAAATATTCTTGAGTATATATGCATATGACTATATGGCTGAATTTGACAAGTCCCCCTTACCAAATATTGGATTTGATAAGCTCCCCTTGTTGGATACAAACTCAGTAACTACCAAGTCAATATGAGACTAACTAGGATCCAATCCCATCTCTTAGTACTCACATTCCTAATTCACCACTTGTCCCTTAGGTCTCCATGACCTAATGATCTAAAAAATGTGCACGTGGTTTAATGAATCACAAATACATACTAAAAAATCCTAGAGTGCAATGATATAAATTAAATAATTTAATATGTATCAATATCAATCATAATAAAAATCATACAAACATCCATAATTGCATTAAGTTACCATTAGCCAAACATAACTAGTATCAAATTTCATAACTTAACCCATCTCTGTTATATTCAAAGCTAGGAGGAAATAATGTTAAAATTAAAATAACATAAAAAGGCCAAGGATCACACCAATCTTAAAAAATTATAAAATAAATAATCAATAAAATGCCTTCCCACTTTCTTAGTTAGTTACACAACAAGTTAAAATTTTATCTCAACCTTTTAGACTAACAAGATGTTTTGCACATCTTATTCCATACTCACTCTAGGTAAAAACTACATAAATGTCTCATCAAATTAACATATTTTTAGAAATATGAGAATAAAAAAAATCTAATAAAGGGTAAATCATAACATAATGATTATAATCAACTTATAAATCTTAATCTAGAACCAATATAAATTCAATGTTAGCCACTCCACGTGGTCAAAGTTCACAAGTTTAGATAAAGTAGCATTGAAAGATGTGACTCTAAAAATCCATAAGTAGAAATTAGTGAACTGACATCTCAAAATAAAATATATTATATACCCTCACATGGTATGAAGAAAACATCACAACCCAAGTTTCTAAAATCACTACACACTTACCAAACCTGTAAGTGTAGTATCACAACCTATTTCCACAACTGGAAGGAAAACTATTAATGACATAGATGTATCAATCCATTCCATTCCTACAACTTATATATCAACAAAAAGTAGAAGACACTATCCCAAAAAATCCATGGAATATTTTCAAAACAACATTTCAAAAACAAGTTTCCGACTAAGGGAGCACTTAATCAACATCATGAAAATATGAATCCACTTAGTGGGCTTATAATAATATCAAAGGAGGGTGAAAGCGTAACAACTCTCATATATGCTAACTATGTGAGATGACACCTTTTACCCATCCAAATAAACATGTGGGGTGTCAATCCATAAGAAAAATCCTAACACATATGAATCCTTAGCAAAGATAATTACACTCTACTACAAGGAAAAATTCCATCGCACTAGGTGGTGCCAATCCATAAGCGGTCTTTTAGGATTCCCTCCCCTTGGATTAATGTTCAAAATACATAAAAATATATCTAAAATGTACATATTCTTAAGTGATAATCATCCCATGCTTTTTTAACACTCAAAATACAAAACATAAGTAGTGGAGGTGACTTGATTACCAAGTAAAGATGTAATCATTCTCGAGGTGTTCGATCTAATTGATAAAAAATATTGTAGGAATCTCTTATTCATGACTCATTAACTATGTTATGCACTCACCTACCCAAACATGGTATACAACCATCACCATTGATATACTCAATAAACCATCACTTTAACAACTCTAAGAGGGTACAAATACTCCTAGGGTACACACTCAATATACCGCATAACATATCATGGAATCAAGTATCAATCCTCATCACTTCATAAAATAGCTCACATATGATTATGCATTATAATTTTCAAAATTCCCTTTTATTATCCTAATGTTCCACACATCAGATGATTTAGTTAAATAGGTTCTTCAATAATCAAACCAAGAATTATGGATGCCCATTACCTACAATAGTCTTCAAGCCATACATCAGGATATATTAATCTCACAGTTCCAATCATGGTGTAGCATTATTTTTCACTGAGGCACTATAAGTCCAAAATACACATCACTTAAATAGTAAATATTACATGTCACTAGGTTCTCTATATGTGGGTACAACCTGTGCTCTCATATCTTAAGGGTTTTCCTACTTAGCAGAATGCTCTTCAAGTTCATTCTAGTATTTTTCCTCTTCATGGACATGAATTTCTTATCCCAGGGTTAAAATTTGATCCCTAGTTTCATTCATAGATGTGAGAATATGATCCAACTTTGTTGCTTGCTTAGTATCAAATTAGTTAGGATCAAATGGAGGGTTACTATCATTGACATTTGAATGACCCTCACTAGATACTCTAGTTTTTACCATTCGCTTTTTTGATAAATAGAAGGATACAAAAATGATAATAGACTCATTAGGTCATAGATTTTGAGCCACAACTTTGATACCACATGTAACATACCCACTGGGACCCACTAAGAAATATGTGATTTTATTTTTGTTTTTGTTTTTGTTTCCATAAATTGCTAGTTTTAAAGTTCGATGCTTTCTTCTAAAGTTAGTCATTATCTATTAAAGTTGCCTATTTTCCTAAAAATATATTTTCTAATTTGATTTATTTTAAGCCATATAATGATTCAAATATGGCATAAAGATATCATAAAGACAACCAAATTCACATAAATTCTAAATTTATGAGCAATATGTAGTGTTCATATAATTAATATTCATACTCTGAATTCAAAACATTATTGATACATATAAAAATCAGCATTAGAACTATGATTTAGTTTAATATATACACCTTAATAACTATTAACATCAAATTATTCTATGATAATATATTTATATCCTCGAGATCAATATCAATCCACTTACCATTTCAACATACCTCTTCTAGGCATATAGTATTTATTAATATGGATGGAAAATCACAATCCATAATTAGGATTAGTAATATTTATATATTGACATGGTATACGAACTAGTTTTAAGTCATGCATTATAATTATTAATAATCTATTATATCATTAGAATGCAAATTAATAAAATAGTATAAAATCACTCACAAATAATATATATGATCAATTAATACACTAATTAGTAATTATATCAATTAATATTCCATTTGGAACAAATTAGAACTAGGAAATGATATCACATAATAGGGCTCTAAATATTGCCACTGACTTGAAATGATAACTATGTTATACAGGTTTATATATACATAAATGCACAGTAATATTCATAATGCAATCACATGAGATTTAATTAATCTAATCATAAATATGAACTAACACACACATATGTGATTATCTAAATATAACCAATCATCTAAAACATACTAATGCTAACAATTCATACCATGCATCTAATATATACTATTTAATGTGGTGTGTGTAGGGTTTTAGTTGTTATTCTATCATCCCCCAACATCTCCATCTACATCACCCTATCTAATTATGATCTCCCTCATCATGATATGAGGGATGAATATCTCCTATGTCCAACTCATGACAAGTAGGTAGTTAGTCCATAACATCATGACATATATATCATAACATACTACTGAATAACAAGTCAATATGACCACAATGTAAATAATATACGCTACAACTAACTCATAACAATGTAAATCATGTAATCAAAGTAACATACATCTATCCCATAATAATATATTAATTATAGCTAAATCAAATAATAATCAATTCATATCACCAATTATAAATATCCATGGATAATCAAGTAAGTTTATTTAGCAAGAAAACTAAATGTAATAGTTATTCCTCTAAGTTCTAGACCTTTCTTACTTCTACAAGTCTAAAACATGCTCTCTCTTTTTCCCCTTGGCCTATCTCTTAGTTTGACTAGTCTTATTTTGATGACCCAAGCTTTGTATCTTGCCTAAAATGCTTAAAACCTGCTTATCTTCCACATCTATAAGTTATAAGCTTGTACTCTTTTCCTGCTCCCTAAATACTTACGTCTAGGACAAACATCTACAATGATATAGGTGTCCTACTCTGATATAAGTATCTAGTGCTGTAAATTAATCTAATTTAAAAATGAAACATATCCTAATGGTTGGCCTAAGTGCTTTACTATGATTTATTCTCCAAAGGGATTGGTATAAATACTAGGTCAACTCTCATTCATTCTTCACCTAAAAACTTATTACCTACTCACAAAGAAACTTACAAAAGGTATTCAATCAAGTACTTAAGTGATCAATATTTATTATTTTATCTTATTTAAATATTATTCATAAGGACAACACATACATTGGTATGAAGTACTTAAGGAACAACCTAAGATCTATATTTTCCAAGTTACAATCTAGGTCACTACTGTACTTGCTTTTCACATATTGTGTGATTCACACATAAGCCAAAACATATGATATAACTACATAATACTAAGGCCATATTTTGTGTATTGGATATGTGGGTAGTCCTCAATGATAGATGGGTCTTTGGAACAACTCGACACTATGTTCCCACTAACCCATTTTTCCCACAACACTATGAGAAAAAAGAACTAGGGTTTTGCTATTTGATAAGGAGTGACAGTCAATGACCCAAATATAAATGCACTAGAGTAAAGGTGAAAAATAACCTAAAAGCATCTAGGTGCTCACATTATGTTATAGTAGGTATTCCATAGAGGACACCTATGTTTAAACTAGACACTATTATAGATACAATTGTACAAGGCTGGCACAAGTGTTCAAGGCTACAAAGGCACTACATCTAGAATTTAGTGACTATTCTAGAATATTCTCCTAGTTTGCTTCATGCCTATTAGAGATCCATATCTATATTAACATTAAAACTAGTTAAATATCTTATTTATTTATTATTGTCACATATAACATAGTTGTACTTTCCATTTTTAGTATATCTTAGCATAATAAATTTAGTATATGTTTTATTTGAGTTTTGAAAATAATTGTTCTACTATAGATATGTTTATCACCATTGTTTTTATTCTTTTATATATTATTAACCCTATATCCCCTTAATCTATACTTTTAAGGTTAAATATTTGGTGAATTTGATCTCTAAGAATAATTGTTACATAAGCATCCTCTTTTCGATGCTTATCTCCTACTTTGTCTTATTTTTTGTGTTTTTTTAATCTCTCTCATCATGGATGATATTGATTGCTTTGATGACTATGAATATGAAACTATCCAACTCTCCCTCAAGGAAGGAATCAAAATTGATTACGATTGCATTCCTCCAAGTGTTGAAGCATATAATATATTTTTTTTGAATGGTGGTAGTTGTTATCCCTCTAATCAAGTTCATGTTCCTACCATCCCCAAAAATAAGTTGATCCATTTTAATGAAGATCAAAGGCCTTTTCCTTTACTTTCTACACAAAAGTTGGTTTCACATGAAAAAAGTGTTCATTTAATCATGGTAGTTTTTGCCAACTCCATAAGGATATCATGGAAGATTGACAAATTAATTATAAAAGGGGATGTTCCTTGAAGCTCATTTATCAAAACCCCTCTTATTCCAACATTTCCAAACAATATCCCCCTTATCAAAAGTGATGATTTTTTTCTACCTTCATTTGATATTGAATTTTTTTGAAAGGTTAACCAAGAGATCATGGCATCTTTAATTAAGCCATCAAGAAAAATAAATCATTACAAACCTAATGTGCAAATGGATCCTCATGTTCCAAATATGGCACTATTACCTATATCAACTAAATCCTTGAAATTAAAGGATCTTTACCTTCCAAAGAATGCATTTACACCAAAAGTTACTACTATACTAAAAAGGTGTCTTTACCAAAGGTTTCTCAAACTCCAATTGTTATATCATTACCAAAAATGAATAAACCAAAATTTTATAATGATCTAAGTTATTCAAATGATATACCAAATGTACCAAAATTCAAAGATCCAATAACACTACCAAAATATCTTGAATTTAATGATCATGAACTTGTACTTGTTATCCATGAGGATGATGATGCTCATATGCCTAGATTAAAAAAAAGGTGGTGGGTTGGAACCAATGATAAAAACTATGAAAAACATTGCCATTTTCATGGAATATATTATTTCTATGATGACCACACTTGGGGATCTTCAAAAATAGGTTTCTATACTTCAAATGCAAATGGATTTCCATAGTACTAATGCATATTTGACTTCATTCAACAATTAATCTCTTTCACAATGTATACTTGAATATCCTTATCCAAAATATTTTGAACATCCATATTTACCTCTCTTTTTTATTCATAAGGACCCATTCGACCACATGATTAACTATGTACATTATTTTGGTCAATGAGAAAAATATGACAAACTATTACTAAAAGTAATTGCACATAAGCATTTCCAATGAAGCCCAAAATTAGTTCTATAACCTACCAAAAGGTTCATTAAGCACATTTTTACAATTGGAAGATGTTTTATTAATATATTTCAATATCCACAAGGTGCCAAAACTAACATTAGAACATTTGCACAATTTCAAGCAATGTGATGATGAATCACTTCAAGATTATACTATTCGATTCAAAAGTATAACATATGAGCTTGAATTTAGACCCTTATATTTGGAATTGTAATTTATTTTTAGTAGAGGGATTCTTTCTCCATTAAATAAAAGAACATTTAATAAACAATATGAGTCATCTACCCATTTATATAATGATGTGCATAGATATGCTTCATTCATAATTACTCATCCAAAGGAACTTAACATACCTCCCTCCAAATACAAATGTTTTATCCCTCACATAAAGGAAGGAGATAAATTACCTAAAGAGCATTATAAACAAAATTATGGTGTTCCTAAGATTTATATGACCATTTTGAAAATGTTACTTAACATGGGGCTAATCCAAGGTCCACATCCTATGCAAGAATCCCAAGGGGAACAACACAAAAATCATTCATGTCAGTATGATTTAACAATTACTTTATTTATGAGTGGTCATTACTTTTTTCATAACCACATTGATACTATGAAATCATAAAACTATTATAATGAAAGAAATTTTTCACAACTTGGGTACCATGCCAAAAATATATGTGATAAGGGGACATAGAAAGATTCATTGGGTTTATTTTTCATTCATATTGTTTGTTGGCCTTGTGTTGTCCTTACAAATTTATGGGTCTTACCCCATACTATGTTACACTCATTTACATTGGAAATTTTTTATTTATATGAAATAGAAGCTAAAATTGATTCAAATCAACAAGGTATTTATTTTTCTCATGAAGGCAAATTAATACATATTCTAAATGATAGCATTGGTTCTTCTACTACACATACAAAAAGTGAGGAGGAACAAGATATGGACCATTTAAAATTATCTCACCATGATGCAAACAATGTAAAAGATCTGACTTAAGGTTTTAAAGCTTCACGTATTCCAAAAATACCAAAAGAATCAAAAAATTTAAGAATCCAAAAATATTTTTGGCACCTACATATTATACTGGCTTCTTGGCATATATGTGTTAGTTATATGGTGATGGATATCATATCAGTTACTTCTACATACACATGTGTTTCATGTTTCTATTTGAGTGTGATACAAGCATACACAAATATATGATTAATTCACTCACGGATGTTGGAATTTCCCTCTACTCACATTGCTAAGACATTGGGGGCATCCAAATTTATGATCATGATACTTCCAAGTTATATAATTTTATGGTCATTTTACATTATCATGTTTTTAGCTCATATATGTACTTACACATACTTTTATACATGCTTATAGCTTATACAATGTATTAGATATGATATGTAATTGACATTATTTACTAAAACATTGGATCCTTGGGATAGTATCATATGTTTATGATGGTTCCTTGTGCTGTCATTTATGCACTTATTTGAGTGTCTTGACTTGTTATTGTCTTGTTTTTTGAGAATTTGAATATGTTCCATTATTTGTGGCCCCCATGCCTATTTTTTTCTTCTTTGACATTTCATATGTCATTGCTTGTTGTATGGAAATTTTAATATGTCATTCTTGATTTTATGAACATTTGACTAAGGCATATCCATTCGATTATGTGGGATTTGAAGATGCCCCTTGTTGGTCTCCTTAGACCATTGTATTTTGACTTGATTTTGATTTCTCTTGTGTGTGTGATTGATTTTATTATTGAGCTTGTACTATTAATATCTAGACATTACCATGATCTTTATCATGCATCTTAGGCATTGATGTGATCACATTCTATGCACTTCAATGATATATTTACCTAGACATGTTTTCTTATATGCTCGATGGTTCATTCACAATTATATGGTTATCTTATCCTTTTATGGTGAGGTAACTACCAGTTTCTATTCTTCCCTCTTTTTACGGGGTGAATATCAATGGGGAAATGTCATAGAGGTATGGATTCCACACACACATTGATAGTCATAGATTTAATGGGGACATGTCATGTTAAGTTATGGAGCTAAAAGCTTCAACTTGTTACAGACAAAAAAAAGGAGGTTGGTGACGACCTAGAAGCACCAGCGTCAGCAGGAAGTCAGCCGACGTCGGCAGAACTAGGCAAGCAGGGACTGACGTTGGTCGCCTGTGTGTTCCAGAACTGTTCATTACATGAACAGTTAGTTTAGTGAATGGAGAATTTTCATGTAAAGGCTATTTCAAGTCTTGATCTGCGTGTCTATTACTAGTAAAATAGGAGTCTAAGTTATTGTTTAAGTCTGGGATCTATTTATAGACCCATTGGCATGTATTGTAAAGTGTGCTAGTGAAGACAACAAAGTGTGGGTTTCTCCTAGTTCCATTATGAGCTAGAAGGGAAGGCAAGGAAGATCCTTCCATTGTGAGTATGGTCTGTTGAATTGCAGGTTGTAGGTTCATGGGAGATCAACTTGAAGTACTATAGAGTGCTTGGTGTACTGGTAGGGTTATTACTGACTGGTTGGAGAGGTGAACACCAATTTTGTGTGTGAGTTGTGTGTTGGGACCATTTTTTGGTAGGAGAGTGTTTTTGAAGAAGAATTACTGTACACTTGAGGTGTGGGAAGCCTCTATAAGGTGGAAGAGTGTGGCGGCTCTTTATTGTATTCTTTTCTGTACAAGTATTAATATATAAGAGTGTATATTGTCTCTCATATTCTGTGTTATTGGTGAATTCTAGTTACTTGTATTTTTGATTATTTCCGCATGTTTAATTGCTTAAGTTTGGTAATCATATTGTGCTCTTTCTGAGGAGCAAGATCCTAACAAGTGGGATCAGAACAGGTGTGTTTGTTCTTGGATTCCCCGACAACTGGTATCAAAGCTTTTGGTTGGGATACTAACAGGTTGTATCAGATCTGGTTAGTGTGTTTTGATTACAGGTTACTCACAGGGATTTCTATTTGAGTGGGAGTAGAGTAATGGAAAAAGACAATAGACTACGAATGGAGAAGTTTAATAGCAGGAGGTCCAAGTTCAAGTATGGCAGAATAACCTACTAGAAATGTGGAAAGAAAGAGCAGAGAAAAGAATATTGTTGGTTGGTAGCAGATCAACATGAAGGACATGAAAAAGAAGCAGATGTTGCAGAGTTCGTTGCACAGGATTCTCTGGTATGTTCCTTAGATAAAGTAGAATCTTGGGTTTTAGATTTTGGTGCCTCTTTTCATGCATTCCCAAATAAGGAATTTTTTCATGAGTATGTCCAGGGAGACTTTGGAGAAATTTGTTTAGGGGATGGTAAGCCTTGTCAGATGGTTGGCAAAGGGAAAGTGAAGCTGAAATTGTAGACAGGTAACACATGGGTGTTAAAGGAGGTCATGTAGGTCCCAGTCTTGGAGATGCAGCTAATTGCTTCAAGAAATTTGGGTGATGAGAGATGCACAAGAACTCTCACAGCGGATGCACTTGAATTAGTGGGTGGTAAGAAAGTAGGTACTCTTTATCTACTTGCTTATATTACTGATTCTTCTTCTATTGTGAAGACGTGGCTTTGTAGGCTTGGTCACATGAGTAAGAAGGAGATGCATGTTCTTGAGTCAAAGGGTATAGGTTGAGATTTCTGTATGTAGAAGAAGAAAGTGACGTTTCTTAAGGAATCTAATGTTAGTGACAAGAGCAGGAAAGCCTTGGTTTTCAAGGAGAAGGTGATGGACAGAGTTTAGCATGAGGGGTAGAAGAATTCTAAGCAGAGCGAGGGTGATTTGGATAAGGGTTTGATCCAAAAGGAGCTCGTGAGAAAAAGTCAGTTCTCACAAGCAAAACACAGAGATCAACGTCGACAGGAAAACTGGCGTCAGCATCCAGACAGGGACTGACATCGGCTATGTGCAGACTGACATCGGTGACTCAGGGCAGATAAACACCGGCATCAGTCAGGGGAGAACCGACGTCGGTGATGAGGTAGTCACATGGAACCAACATCGGTCAGGTGCAGACTGGAATGTGACCGGCATCGGTCACTGAGATGAATTTTGGGTGGACAACGAGTTGTCAAGGAGTCTCAAGCACCCATATGGAGGACTTAAAGGGTAGGTAAGCCTCAAATTCATCATTTCCTTTCTTTACACTACTTTTTGCTCACTTATGGCATAGAACCAGGAAGTTATTAAAGAAGTAGAACAGGTAGATCTAGGAAATAGTAGGAGCTTGGCATGGATGAGGATGTGATTCCTTGGAGAAGAACCAAACAGGGATTTGTTGGTAGAGTTGCCAGCTGGAAGGAAGCACTGAGAGACGAATGGATGTTTAGGATGAAGAAGAGCAGAAATGGATACGTGAGATGGAAGATCAGGGTATATGGTCTTGAGTAAGCTGCAGGGCAATGGAGGTTTGATCATTGTGTTTCTCTTTACCAGGTTGGATAATATTAGCTACATTATCCTATTACTATATGATGTGCTTGTTGCAGGGTTACATATACAGGGTATTTCTAAACTAAAGGTAAAGCTAGTTCAGGGGTGTGTCATGGAGAATCTGGGAGCAGCAAGATTCTTTGGCATGAGTGTGTTCTAGGGACATGGAAGGTCATCTATTGACTTTGTTTTAGGATGATTGTGTGAGACTGGTTAGCACGCCGATGGTTGGATAGTTCACAGAACAGTGTCTTGATTCACATAATGAGGTTAAGTGCATGGTATGTACTAGACCTGAGTTTTCCCAAGCAGTGGGAGTTGTCAGAAAGTTGGAGCCAATCTAGGAGAGAAGCATTGGAGGGCAGTTCAGTGGATTCTTAGAGGGACCAACAACAGGTGCACATGCCATGCAGGTTCAAGTTATTTTTTACATGGGTTTGTAGATGTGGGTGTGGCAAGTAATTTGGATGAGAGGTTGTGCAACACAGGTTTTGTGGTGGTTGGCCTTCAAGAGTGATCTTGAAGAGGGATACAGATCCAAGGAAACAAACTAGACAGTGTATAGGTACATGTACAGTTGCAGTTGTTTATCTCCAAGTGGGAGATGTCATAGAGGAATGGATTCCTATTTAAACCTAAATTTGTATGTGGAACATCATGGGTAGATAGGGTTAAGAATATATAAATGATAGGGCATAAGGGTGAATATCATATCTACAACATTTTAATTAAATTCTAATCTTAGATATATTATATATAATGAATTTATTAAACTGATATAAGTTATTAATGAAAATTAAAACTATGTTAGATATTAAAAAATGACATAAAATAGGGTACTTAGCTAGATATAATGATAATGTAGATCTAGATATAAAATAGGTTAAAAGTAGGTGAGAATATAGTTTTGGAACAATTATAATATTTTAGATATGATGCCTCTAGCTCTCTGGTTAGTAATGTTGACTTGGGATGGTTATATTGATGCTACTCTCTGAATTCAATACTAGTGTCCTATAAGGAATATCTACTGAAATATGACGTGATCACTGGATGCTTCTAGGTCATGGACTATCACTCCTTATGAAATGGAAAAAACCTATCTTTCCATCTTCAATGTGAACTTGGGGAAAAATGGGTTAGTGGGCACATGGTGTCAAGTTGACCCCACTATCAAAGGACACTACTTACATAGCTAATACTCTTGAAGAGGGCCTCAAACTCATGAATTTATCCCTTATGTGTTGGCTTGTGTGTGAATCATGTAATGTATGTAAATCAAGTACAAAAATAACCTAGCTTGTAACTTGGAAAATAAGACCTTATGACTACTCCTTTAGTACTTCAGACCTGTAAATGCATTGTACCTATCACTGGTATGGAAATAGGTAAGCTTTGATCAACTGAATAATTTATAGAATGCTTTTGATAAGTGACTTGGTCTATTTGATTTGATTTTTAGGTATGGGATTAATGAGGGTTGATATTGTATTTATACCAATCCTATTGGTAGATAAATTACATTAAATCACACAAGCTAACCATTTAGATATGTTTATTTTGAAAATTGGATAACTTTAGGGTATTGATCACTTATGTTGGGGTGGGATTATAATGTTAATGCTACTATTTGTCTTAGATGTTAGTGTCCAAGTAGTATCAAAATAGGTACAATCTCAAAACTTGTAGAGGTGTAAGATAAGTATATTTTAAGCATTTTAGGTAACAAGGAATTTTATGTCATCAATATAAAACTGATCAGATTAAGAGATTGGTCAAGGGGCACAAGATAGAGCATATGTGAGGCTTGCAAAAGTAAGGTATGTATATAACTAATAAGAATAACCAAGTTTTGAGTTTTCCAAGTGTATAAGAATGAGGTGTTACATAATCACAAAATATCATCTACATTTACCCCCCTTTAATCTAGTAATGAAATTACTCATTTAAATGAAAGGAATAAGTACATGGATGTGTATGCACACCTTATCTTTGATTGAGTTGAATTTGAGTGCTTTGATAGTGACTAACCTACAATCAAGATAATTTTATAGTGTAAAATTAATGAATATAATTTGAGTTAAAAGTAATTGAAATAAATTGAAATAGAAGATCAAGATTTAGGAGTACACCTATGTGTTAATATAACAACCTTACCTATTGAAAAGTTAGTTTAAAAAGATGTATCATTGTAAGGCTCTGAAATTGAGATTAGGATATATATATATATATATATATATATATTTAAAGTTCATATATCCAAGGAGAGAGAGAGAGAGAGAGAGAGAGAGAGAGAGAGAGAGAGAGAGAGAGAGAGAGAGAGAGAGAGAGAGAGAGAGAGAGAGAGCACCCCCAATTTTGGATTAAAAGTGAGTTTCCACCTGTCAATTGAGATTAGCTCAACTATGAAACCCAATGATACTTATAACCAACTAATATTGGCTAATACAATCATATCTAACCTAAAAACTTGGAAAGATTGAGTGATTTGATCACCTCAACCATACCAAAATATGAACCAATTAATGTATTAGATTGGTTCAATAAATTGTGTAAAATTTCATGAGGTATAAATATGTGCAATGGTTTTGGAATCTAAAATTGTTTTGAATTTTGAAATATTAGGCACATGTTTCATAACATATTCACCTTAGATATGTCTCATGCTGAAACTATGTATAATAAGTACTAATATATATAATTCTACCATAACTGTGAATCTAAATCATATAACTATGTTTTGGCCAATTTAGATAACTATTTAAGTGTTGAGGACATGATTCCAAATCATGCCCCAACTATATATGGATAAATCTAAAAACTTATAAAATCACCAATGTGGAGGACATGTTTCCAAAACATGCCCCCACTATAAATTGGAGATGTTGAATACTAAATAGGTGTGGAGATCATGCTTCCAAATCATTCCCCCATTGAATTTAAAAAACATGATTGTGTTGAATCCATGTCCATATGGCATGCCCCTGCTTAATTTTCAAATTGATAAAAGTACCAAATACTAAATGAGTGTGGAGAATGTGCTTCCAAAGCATGCCCCCACTAAATTAGATAAATGTGTTAAGTGTGGATAACATGCTTCCAAAACATGCCCCCACTAATAATCCCTACCTTTGAGATGATGGAAACATAGTACCTAGTAGTTACCTCACCTCAAAGGAAGAACATAACCATATAGTTACAGATTATATGACTGAACCATGTAGCATGTAGAAAATGTGCATAGGTAAATGTATCTGTGAAGCACATAGAACTAATGTGATCACATGTAGGCCAAATATGCATTATAAATATCATTAAAATATATAGATAGTAATAATACAATATCAATAAGAAAACAAGCACACACATAAGAGCACTCAAAATCAAGTCAACATAAAAATGTCTTAGGGGACCACATACAAGGGGCATGTTCAAATGCCATTAAATTTAATGTACATGACTTAGTCAAATGTCCAAAAATCAAGGAATGACATATTTAAATGTGCATACAACAAGCAATGACATATTCAAATATCTAAGAAGGAAAACATAGGCACAAGGGACACATAAAATGGAGCATATTCAAATTCTTGAATAAGAAAGACAATAGCAAGGTAAAACACTCAAGGAAGTGTATAAATGAAAAGTATAAACAACCAACATTAACATATCATAGTATCTCATGGATCAAATGTGTTATCAAAAAATTTCAAGTGCATTACATATCAAGTACCAATCTCAAGATATAATCATGGATAAGGAATGTGTAATTACATAAGATCCCAATCATGATATTATGATGTGACCATAGAATGATATAACCTAAAACTATGAAGATCATATAAGATGGATGCTCCCAACATTCTGGTGACATGAGTAGAGGGAAAGTCTAACACCCATAAGTGCATAGAATCATGTATCTATGCATGCTTATATATGTGTATGTATAAATAACTAATATGCTATCCCTCAACATGGAACTAATAATAGATGAAAAGGTGCCAATGGAACATGTAGGTGCAAAAAAATGTTTTTGTATTTTTTGAATGTTTTTTATTTTTTTGGGTATTGTTGAAAATTGTGATGAGGAAATATTATCCTATGATGCCATATAATATATGGTCATAGATACCTACCCCCACTATGAAATTTACAACCTTAAGTTGGATATTTTACATTATTGCATCATGATTAGATAGGTTTAAAAGGCACATAGCATGTGCCTCTTCATGTTTTTCATGTGTATTAGAAGATGCAGTGTTATCATTTGAAATATATATTAATGTGCCTCATGAGGAAAGGAAATACCTTGATGATTTGGATCAATTTTTGCTTCCATTTGGTATAGCCAAAGAGTTCCTAATGTAAATAAATATAGAGATATGGTAGGCATGGCCCAAAACCATGTTTGGATCACTTTATGACCACAATAAATTGGTATTGTTATGTTTCCCAAGAAGTCCTTCCAAGTGACCTTATTTTTCAAGTGTTGTAAGTTCAAATTGAGCTGCTGAAAATGCTTTATATTACAAGTGGTTTTTATTTGTGTAGGATCAATATGGTTATGCCAAAAATAAGCACCACCCATACATAATTTAATTTTTAAAATTTGTTGGTGTGGATGATTTTTGAGTTGCTGTGATGCTAGTTCCTTTGGAAGATCATCAAATGTGATCTTTTCGTCATCTATGAGGTCGTAGATCTTATGTTCCAGGGTAAAACATCTATTCATAGAATGTCTAGGGACTTGTTGATAGTCACAATAAGCATTTGCATCATATCCTTTGGGTAGGTGTCTATTTATATTAACCTCTATAGGAATAAAGAGAGATATAGGGTGACACTCTATCAACCATAGGATTAATAAAGTAGGAGGATCAGGTAAACATGAAGAATTTCTCCTTGATGCATTAGATAGAATAGTCTAATTAGGTTTTAATAATAAAATAATATGATTATGTAACTCATGTAGTAGATTTATCATATTGCTAATTAGATCTATTAGGGATTCAAAAGCAAAAGCCTAGGTATTTTAAATTGAACATTTATATGTGTACCATCAAGGGATGATGGAAAGGTTTTATGGTTACCCAATTTTTGTATAATAGGATGATCCACCTTACCTTTTGAAGAGGGAATAACATAAACTTGGTTAAAGGGATGAGAGTTATCATCCTTCTTAGGATTGGAGAGAATAATATATTCCTCTTTATCCTTTTAAAATGTTCTAAATATTGAAATGAGGACTGAGTAGGAGAGGCATACAAATTCTAGGGAGTAATCCATGTTGCAAATATTTTATGACAATTTGGGATTAGTAATAGGAAAAGAAATTAGAAACCCCTAGCTAGCCTAGGGTTATGTATTCAAATATTAGGTTCAACAAATTATTAACTCTAAATTTGGATGTGGATCCTCTTGGGTAGATAGGGTTAAGAATATAGAAATGATAGGGTAAAATGGTGAATATCAGATCTACATTAGGCCAATTAAATGTTAAACTCAAATATACCATATATTGAATTTATTAAACTAAGATAAGATATTAATGGAAAGTAAAAATATGTTAGATATAAAAAATAACATAAAATAAGGTGCTTAACTGGATATAATGTTAATTTAGATCCGAATCTAGAATAATTTAAAATCAAGTGGGAAGATTATTCTAGAATAATTATTAGATTTTAGATCTGGTGCCTCTAGCTCTCTAAATAGTAACATGAGCCTAGGAAAATTGTGTCAACACTATTATCTAGTTTTGATTCTAGTGCCCTAAATAGAATATCTATTAAAAATGGATCTGACCACTTGGATGCTTCTAGGTTGTACATCACCTTCACTCTAGTGAATTCATATCTAGGTCATGGACTGTCACTCCTTGTGAAATGGAAAAAACCTTAGCTTTCCATATTCAATGTGACATTAGGAAAAAATGGATTAGTGGGCACATAGTGTCAAGCCAACCCCAATGACCCCACTCTCAAAATATATTTCCTACATATATAACACTCTAGAAGAGGGCCTCAAACTCATGTAGTTATCCCTTATATGTTGGATTGTGTGTGTAAATTAAGTACAATAGTGATCTAGCTTATAACATTGTAAATAAGACTCTATGATAGATTCTTTAGTACTTTAAACATATAGATATGTTGTACTTGTGATTGGTATAGAAATAGATAAGTTTTGATCAATTAAATGCTTGCTAGAATTATTTTGATAAGTGCCTTAATCTCTTTGGCTAATTACTAGGTGTAGAATGAATGAGGGTTGATATTATCTTTATACTAATCCTATCATGAGATAACTTGAATTAAAGCACTTAGTCTGACCATTTGGATATATTTATTTTGTAAATTATATGACTTTAGGGCACTAGACACTTGCATCAAGGTAGGATAGTGATGTTGATGCTACTATCTATCCCAAACACTAGTGTCTAGGAAGTAAAAAAATAGGTCCAGGTTCAAAACTTGTAAAGGTATAAGATAAGTACATTTTAAGTACTCTGGGAAAGATGAAATGTATGTGCCATCAATATGACTAGTCAAACTAAGAGATAGGCTAAGGGGCACAAGATAGAGTAGATGTGTAGCTTATGGAAACAAAACATGTGTATAACTAAGAGGAATAACCACAGTCTGAGTTTGCCAAGTGTATAAGACTGAGGTGTTACATAATAAAAAAATATAATCTACACTTCCACATATTCATAGTTTTAGATATATAGTAGGGGCATGTTTTATAAACATGTTCTCCAAACTTAATCAGTATTTGACATCTATAGGTTACAATGGGGGCATGCTTTGGAAACATGCTATCCACATTGGCACTTATACCAGTTCTTAGATTTCTCCATAAATAATGGGGGCATGCTTTAGAAGCATGTTCTCCCCACTTAGATAGTTTATGAATTGGCCAAAACACATAGATATATGATTCAAATACACATTTGTGGTATAATTCTATACATTGGTACTATTATTATACATAGTTTTAGCATAAGACCTAAGGTACATATTCTTGATTTGTAAATAGTAAGAGACCCCACTTTAAAAACTATTTAAAAATGGATACTCATTAATTAAAACTTGATCCGAAAATGGCACTTGACAATTTTAACTAATTTACTCTATTTTTATGGATAAGGAATAATTTCTCAATTTCTCATAAAATTACATTAAAATTGGAATATTAATTTAAAACCAATAATCTAATGATAAAAAATAAAAAGAATCAAATGTTTAAATACAAATAATACACTTGCACTTGATAATAGGGTTCTTTTTTTTTAGGGGCTACATCTCCAGGTTTGATAAAACATGAACTAATATATAAATGATGTCAAAAGAAATTTAATTATTAAATCAAATGTGCTCTTAAAATGAGCTACCAATCAATCATTTTGACTTGAGAAAGTCCTATAAAATATGGATTCTACAAAATCTTCACTATGCATTGAGTTACTTCTGATGAACTCTTCTTCGCTTCTTGTTCTCCTCCAATGAGTGCTTTGAGGAATTAGAATGCTTTTGAATGGTTTTTCCAATGGGGGTCATGGGTTTATATAGCTTTAAAAAACCTAAAAATCATGGATATTTTCCTTATCCATTCCCAAGCCTAAGCCTTTGCTTAAGCTTTTTATCCATTTATAATTATCCCCAATCTTACATAGTTTGTGGGATTAAAACACTTGTTACATGAATATCCCATATAAATGGGTTTAAAAAAAATATTAAGGATTTAATTTAGAATTTACATGAATATATCCCATATCTGTGGGATTTCATAAAATAAATAAGGCTATATCCTCATCAATTCTTCCACATAGCATATCATGTATCCCACATTTCTGGGTTTGAAGACTTTTCAAAGGGCTTAAATAAGCCTACTAAATTTCCATATAAATCCATGCCTTATTAAAAGGATTCGATATGGAGTTTATGTTTTAAAAAACTAACCTTTGTTTGTATCCACATGTGGGTGGAAATGTTTTTTAATATTTGGTCAAAACCCTTTTTTCCCACATTTGTTGGGATGTGAGATAAAATATATATTTTTTAAATAATAAACTTTTATCCCATGTAAAGTGGTCTCACCTTGCCATGTAGATGTGCCATGTGGAGCCATGTAGAGGCTTGTAGTTGTGTCATGTGTCCATACAAATGTGTGTCATGTGTCCATACTAAATTTTTCCACCTTTAATGCTTGTTGACTAGGTTTGACCAATGTTGACCTATCATGTTGAATTTTGTCCAACTTTAACCAATCATAACTTCTGCATATAGACTCCATTTTTAAAATAAAAAAATGTGCTAGAAAGCTCTTGAAAAGATATATGTTGTGTGAATGGTTTAAATAAGAATTGAGACCTTTCATTTTCAGCCCTTTTAGATCTTTAGAACAATGCTATACAATGTTCACCTAATATTACAAAATCCAAATCAATTTCAGATTTAGAAAATTCTTAGAGACTATCACCATCCACCAGGTTGGAATTTTAAAAAATATATTGAGCCAATATATTGTAGTAGTTGGTTCACTTTTTGGTATGGTTGAGATTAATAAATCTCTCAATCTTGCCAAAGTTTTTAGGTTGGAATTGATTGTCTCATCCATATTCACCAATTTGATAGTGTGATTTGACTTGATTCAAACACACTCACTAAGTTATAAGTATGATTGGGTTGTACGGTTGAGATAGTCTCAACTACTAATGTCAATTCAACTTTGCTCTAAGGTTGAGGGCATGTCTTATTATATCTATATCTCTATCTCTTTAGATATATGCAATTCCATATTTATAATATTTATCTTAATCTCAGTTTTGGTGATTCATAATGATATATATTTCAAATAAAATTTACCAATAGGAAATACGATTTCATCGATACATAGGTGTACTATTAAAACTTAATATTTAAATTTAAAATATTTTCAATACTTTGTTATAGGTACAATCACTGAGAGGGGGGTGAATTAGTGAGATTATAAAATACAACTTCAATTTCAATCCTTTCAAGTTCTTAATCAATTACCATAAGCATTCATAAAGCATACACAACATTCATAGCAATGAGCAAGAGAGACAATGCAAGATCAATAACATAAAACATGACATATGTGGGAAATCCTCTTAGGGGAAAAAACCCACTAGAACCTACAATTAGACTACTATCTTATAATAACAAGAAACAATTTAGACCAGCTACAACTAATCAAGGAAATATAATCCCTATTTAGTGAGACTACAATCCCATAAGGTGCTATAACACCTATCTAGCTAAGCTATAATAAAAACTAAACTTTTAAATAATTTCACCTTTCAAAGAGGATGCAACCCCCTAGATATTTATCTACCATAATAACACATATGAACACATCCACCTTTGAATTGATGATGTACCTTTGATTATCACTTTTCACCTTCACTCATACCCAAACAGTAAGAACACTATTATGAAAATAGAATTATGACCTAAAAGTCATATAGATAGTCCTTAATTTGTTTTTATCTTCAACCTATCCATAGTTTAGTCTATCTATTCTTTGATCCATAAATCATACACACAAGCCTCTCTCAAAGCTCTCCCAAGTCTCTCACTCAAGTCTAGAAACCATTACCTTTGGTTCCACTATTTATAGAGCATACTTGATAATCAACACCTTGGTCAGCCATTAGGAATTAATTAGCCCTTAATGCATATATAATATGATTACATATCTCAAAACTATCTTCATAGGTTGTCCATAGAATCTATGGGTCACCCTTAAGGAACTACACCTTTCAATTAGGCCCTTGTAGCCCTTATAAGTCTCATGTGAACCCATTCCCTCCTTTAACACTTCATCAAACAAAAAAACAACATAAAAAAACTAAAAAAATCATGGACCCATTCCATATGATCTATAGGTCCCCCTTAAGTTCCAAAAACCAACAAAGAACCCATCTACTTAAGCACAATTTGCTCAAATAACATTCTGTGCACACAATCATCATGAACATATACATAGTTGACATATAAACCTTTATTCATACTATATACAATTGGTCAAACCTTAAAAATTAAAAAATATGATCCTCATGGAGTATAAAACACTACCTAATAGACAATTCATCAAGAGATATCAAAATAACATCAAAACAAGCTTGAATAAATCTCTTTGGTCACTTGTAGAACAAGCACGGACACATAGTCAACTTTGAACCATAATATCTTTGATTGTACACACTTAAAAATATTAAAATAAATATTTTTTAGATGTGCCTTGGATTTTTATGCCACTTTTATTTTTACACCATGAGAATATTCTATCTATACTGAAAGATATGGCCCAAAAACTAGACACTGGTCATTCCTTTATTAAATTCAAATATTTGAATTTAAACGGTCATAGTTAAACCTTGAGCACCATGTCCTCATCTTGTGTCCTAGAAGATTTAGATAAAACATGAATAATTTATATATTCTAAAATTTAACACATATGTTCCAATATCGAAATGTTAAACCATGAATAGTTGACCTCATCTCTTGAAATCTTGCAATGTTGACCCATCGTGCATCGTCGATCTCTATGGATCAGTCAAGTCCTTATCATATAGTGATAACCATTAAATATTTATTAGAAACCCCATGATAATTACACTTGGAATCCTCACATTCATTTTGAGCACTTATACCATTAACCATCGAGCACTTGTCCTCATCTCACTGCTTCCTGAGTCCCTAGAATAAACATGTTCCATTGATCCTTTTGTAAGGAGTTTGATTTTTAATTTTATTAACCAATAAATACTTTGACCTATTTAAATTAATTTGAATCATATATATTCATTTTATTATTTCCATCGAGCCATTATATCCTCATTTTGTCTTGATCTTTATCTTCATGCAAAATAGACTACGTATGGGGACCATTAAAATACGCCTTGAAGGCCAACTTTGCATAGTCATAACTTTTGCCTCGCTTACTCGCATGATCTCAAATTTGGACCATATGATCTCCTCACATAGGAGAATAAAACCATATAAAAAAATTATCCTAGAAACCTCACATGTTTTGTATATAATGACATGAAAATTCTCACTCATACTTATTTGTTCATAGAGCTAACTATGTCAAAAACTTGTTTGGGAGGCCAAATTTGAACATGCATATATTTTGCCATAATTCGGGGCTTGACCTATAAATTATCAAAAATAAAATAGGAATAAAATTTAACAAATTCATATGATCATATTGTTATGAAACATCTACATGTGTGAGATATTCCACCATCAAAAAGCTTACTCAGCTCTTTCTTTCCATATGCAAATTTGGCTAAGTATGGGAAAACATTGTCAAAATGCCTAGTAACCCAACTCTACACTTTCATATATTTTGATGTGCTTTGATGCATGATATAAAATTTATAAAAAATAAAATAGGGACTAATTTTATCACAACCATATGACCAACTCCTCTTGACTCATCCACATGTGGAAAAGGTGATGTCATCAAATTGCCTACTCAAATTTTCTACCAGTAGTCCCAACATGTCTAGATGAAAACTATGGATAATCAGATGAAATAAATTCATGTAATCAAGCACTAAAAGATTATAAAACTATATTAGGTACCTTTTTCACATGATCAATACTCCATACTCATCCCTGAACATCTCTAATCATGTTAAAATAAAAGATCAACCAAACATACTTCAAACATAATAGGACAATCATATTGCACACTTTGTCATAGTAACATAGAATATCAAGGTACTTCATCCACTCACATGGTTACATTAATTACATTATCATGACATCATTTAAAAATATCTAATTATCCCCCCCCCCTTTGTTATTGATGTCAATAACTATCATATATCAATATACAGCTCACCTTCCTTCTCTCTTTTCAAGCACTCTCACAACAAGAACTTTCTCCCACTTTGACACAATGACAAATTGGGAAAAATCTAGTCTTGAAGACCTAAAAATAACACCAAAATGAGAAGGCAACCTTATAAATATGATATAAACTCCCCCTTACCTTGAGCCTACTTCTACATGCCTTGACAACTTCCTCTTACTCTATGCCAACACTATCTTCAACTAAGCACTACAACCAATGAAGAAAGAACACACAAAAGTATTTAAATATAATGGAACTCACTAATAAATATCTAGAAAGGACTCCCCCTAATATTTCTAAGCCATTTCATCACATAAGCATACTCAAATCTTCATACACCATGAAGAACCACCACACATGCTTAAGCATTCTCTCTCAAGCTACCACAAGAATCATCAATAGAACTTAATGTTACTCACCAAATAGGAAAAATGATCTCAACCAAACTGATAAATATCTTTGAAACAAACATACTTTTCTCTTTTTTAGAAACTGAGCAAAAAGCACTCTTATTCAAACTAGGCATGTCTAGCCTCTTTGTAGCCTTATTTGAAAATTATAGAGCCCAAAAATTTTAGTAAACACATATTCAGGACCTAAAAATTCATATCTAGAGCACTCTCATATATCACCTTAATAAAACCAATTTTCATCACTAATGTCATCCTCTATAACATACTTCCTTCACAAACCTACTAGCTAATTATCCCTCCATATTGATAGTAACTTAAATAACTTGAGAACCATAAACCTTAAAATATCTATGAAGCTTGTTTTGATAACCAATTTGGCCCATTCAACCTATTAAGAATCCTCAAACCTTAATTCATAAGGAAAACTACTTTTCTAGCATAGCCCAAAACCCTAAAATCTCAAAACAAACAAAGTCAACAAACCTCCTTCTAGTTAACACATACCTTTGAAACTTATTACACACCTTAAAAAACCCATCACACACTTATGGACAAAGATTTGAGCCTTCATACCTTTGGGAGTCTTGATTTCCTATAACCCATTTTAGGCCTGCTTACCCTTAATCCAAAAACTGAGAAAACAAAGAGCACTCAAAAAAATATTCAATTTTCCTTCAACATAGCTTTAGACCAAAAAAACACCTAGATCACATAAAAAATAAGTGCACAGACCTTTTTGAGCATAAAATTCTTCTTGACATATCATCAATCTCATTATGCCATCTAGATATACTCTTTATTCATAAATCTCTAGAGCAAGCTCATGAAATTGTTGCTCCCCCTTAGCCAAAAACCTTATCTGATTGGAATTATCATATTGAGCACACAAAATTTGTTCTCCACAAGAAAATATGTCTTCTACAAAGCATAGGCAGAGACACCCTACTTCACAATGTCTTATAATAATGTGAAACTAGGAGTTGCCCATAACTCCTGATATTCCTTCTCTTCCTTAGTCATCTGATACTTGTAGTTCTTCTTCTTCTTTTTAGGATTAAGAGAATCAACATGATCAACCACCATAACATTCTCCTTATTTTCTAAGATTGAATGGATAATACATGGAGATATCAAAGAATCATGACATACCTTTTCATCTGAAGAATCCACCTTGTAGTTTGGAACCTCATCACTAGGCATAGACAATTGATTTTATTTGTATGATACATGCTAAATAATAGCCATACACACCTCATAACTAGCCTCAACTAATATCTTAGTCTTCTCTTTGAGCTATATCTCTTCATTCTCAACATGAGTAGACAATGAGAGCCCTTGGCACTCTTCAACTTCTAAAGCATTCTCCACCATAGCTAATGGATTACTGGGACCTAAAAACTCATCATGACTCACACTTTTCATCCTTGGATTCCATGTGTTAACATGCCTTATTTCTTGTACTTTAAGAGCTTTATTAAACCTATTCTGACTTGTAGACCTTTGCTCATAGAACCTAGCAATGTGACCTCTCTATTCATAATTGTAGCACACCAAACTCCTTGATGGAAACACAATTTGTCTTACCATTTTTGGATAAAAACTTACAATACGTCCTTTATCATGACAAATAAAATAACTTCCCATTTTTGAAGAGGACTCACCTTTTCTAATCTTATGTGGATAATGGTTTTCAAAGTGTCCCACATCAAGATATTTGAAGCACTTAATTTTTCTTACTCTTTTTGATTGATTACCCCCATCATAGTATCATGTAAACTCATTTCTAATAGGTCTCTTGCATTCTCTAGCTCTATGCCCAAATTGATTACATGTGTAATAGTAACCATTTTATCTTGCATTCCTCATGGTATTAAGTTGTATGATCTGATTTGTCTACATTCTACCAACACCTTCATTCCTTGTCTGATGATTTGTCTTTAAAGACTGATGCACCTTGCTCTTATTGATATTCATGTCAACTTGAGTAGTAATTTTGGGATCTTCTTTAAAATCCAATCTAGATTTGTCACTAGCTGATTTTTGACTCTTTAGGAGATCATCTAAATCATTAGAAATTTTATCAAACTTGACAAATAATTTCACCTTGCTTGCATATTTATCTAACTCATCTTTCAAAGACACAATCTTAGAAGAATACCTTGAGCATTATTATTCTTTGGATCTTAGACTTTCAGACATAGATTCCAACTTGGAGTTAATAAATATG
Organism: Torreya grandis; assembly: GCA_037957365.1. NCBI lineage: Eukaryota > Viridiplantae > Streptophyta > Pinopsida > Cupressales > Taxaceae > Torreya > Torreya grandis. The sequence continues at coordinate 52,849 of JARHVA010001454.1, read as the reverse complement.
ATGACACCTTCATGCTCCCTAGAATATTCAAACAATCTTGCCTCAAATGCACCGAATTACTCCTCATAATCCTTGAGTTGAGACTTCGTCTTCTTATTGATCTTCTTCTCAATCTTCATTTATTCAAGAGAATTTATAAATGAAGTTTCATAGTCTATCTCATATTCATCATCATCTAAATCACCAAGTAGACTCCTTCTGATGTGAGTAACTTCCTTCCTTAGCGATGAACAAAGCTTCATCTTTATCAAGATTATCATCTTTATGATCATATTCTGAGTCACTATCTTCACTTTCATCTGATGAGATGCAATCTTCTTTGGTGTAGAGACTCTTCTTGTTCTTGAATGACTTCTTGTTGTTATAATTTTTGAATCCTTTCTTCCTGTATTTCTTCTTATTTTCATATTGATCTTTACCATGAGCTTCATCATCAATATTTTCATGTGTATGAGGGAAATTACGAGCAAAATGTCCTATCTCTCCATAATTGAAACATTTTAAGGGTAGTTTACCCTTATACTTCCCTGAGCCTTTGTTTATTTTTTAGTAATTAAAGTAATTAGTTCATCTTCATCAATATCAAATATGTCATCCTCTTTGGATTTCTTACCTTGAAACTTATTCTTAGGCTTCATATCTATCTGTAATGCATCTTACTTCTTTGGTGGTATATCATCATTTACTCTCATATCATATGTAGTAAGGGTGCCATGAAATTGATCCATCTTAAACTAAATAAGATCATGACACTCTTCTATAACATATACTTTTAGATCAAACTTGAGAGATAAAGACCTTAATACCTTTTAGACTACAATAGCCTCTTCAAGGTTCTCTCCAAGACCTTTGATGATGTTCACATTCTCATCAATTCTATATTGAAAAGATGCCACAAAATATTCTTCCTTCATCTTGAGACTTCAAATTACCTTCTATGAGTCTATAATTTAGCAAGCTTAACCTTTGAATCTCCTTCAAAAATGATATGCATTTTTTCCCATATCTCTTTAGTAGATTTATAATGGATTTCCTTGGTGTATTTAGTCTCTGAAAGACCACAAGTGATAGCATTCATTTCCTTGGAATTGTTCTCAAATAACTTCTTGTCTGCAACACTAGATTGGAGAAGTAATAAGAGTAACATAACCATCTAGAATAGATTACCATACATCAAACCCTAAGGACATAATGTATGTCCTCATCCTTACATTCTAAAAAGCATGATTAGATCTATTAAACATCAGTGCTTGATTAGTAGAAAAACCTCTTTGATGACTACCCATATTGTACCTTGGATCACCTTCAAGTTGTTAAGCCTTTACCAAAACACCTGCTCTGATACAAATTGTTATAGGTAAAATCACTGAGAGGAGGGGGGTGAATCAGTGAGCCTAAAAAATCCAAATTCAATTTCAATTATTTCAAGTTCTTAATCAATTACTATATTCATTCATAAAGCATACATAATATTCATAACAATAGGCAAGAGAGATATTGTAATATCAATCACATAACACATGACATATGTGGGAAACCTTCTTGGAAAAAAACCCACTGGAACCTACAATTGGATTATTGTGCTATAATAACAAGAACCAATTTAGATTAACTACAATTGATCAAGGAACTATAATCCCTATTTAGTGAGAATATAATCTCACAAGGTACTATAACTAGACATTTAGAAAGTTTCACCTTGCAAGGAGGCTACAACCCCCTTAGATGTTGAGTTTTCATAACACCTATGAACACATCCACCATTGAGATGATGTCTTCAACACCTAATGATGGACCTCTGATTATCACTCTTCACCTTTGATTATACCCAAATAGTAAGAGCACTATTCTACCAAAAAAATTATGACCTAAAGGTCATACAAATAGTCCTTAATATATTTTGATCTTCATCTCATCTATAGATAACTCTACCCATCCTTTTCTCCACAATTCACACACACAAGCCTCTCTCAAATCTCTCCCAAGTCTAGAAACCATTATCTTTAGTTCCACTATTTATAGAACATACTTTATAATCAACACCTTGGTTAACCATTGGGCATGCCTTATACCTTAAGGAATATATAATAAAAATACATATCTCAATAAAATATTCATAGGTTTTCCATATCATCTATGGGCAACCCTTAAGGAACTATACCTTTCAATTAGGCCCTTATAGCCCTTATAGGTCTCATATGAACCCACTCACTCATTTAAAACTTCATCAAATAAAAAAAGAATATAGAACCAATACCAAAAGCATGTAATCATTCCATATTATCTATAGGTCCCATTTAAGTACCAAAAATCAACATATAACCCTTTTACTTAAGCACAATTTGCTTAAACAACATTTTATGCACATAATCACCATGAACAAATACATAGTCAACATATAAACCTTTGTTTATAATACATAAAATTGTTTAAACCTTAAAAATAAACATATATGGTCCTCATGGAGTATAAAATACTCACAAATATCCAATTCATTAATATATATCGAAACAACATCAAAATAAGCTCAAATAAACCTCTCGTGTCACTTGCAGAACAAACATGAACATACAATCAACTTTGAACCAAAATATCTTATACTATACACACTTAAAAATATTAAAATAAATATTTTCATATATGACTTGGATTAATATATCACTTTTATTTTTATGCATGAGGAAATTCTATCTAGATCGAAAGATATGGCCCAAAAATTAGGCATTGATCATTCCTTTGTTAAATTCAAATATTTGAATTTAAACGATCACAGTTAATCCTTAAACACCATATACTCATCTTGTATCCTAGTAGATTTAAATAAAAAATGCACCATTGATTATAACACATAGGTTACACTATCCAAATGTTAAACCATGAATAGTTGACCTCATCTCATGCAATCTTACAATGTTGACTGTCAGGAATCTAGAACAACAAACATGCTCTGATACCACTTATCAGGAATCTAGAACAACAAACATGCTCTGATACCACTCGTTAGGATCTTGCTCCTCAGAAAGAGCACAGTATGATTACCAAATATAAGCAATTGAATATGCGGAAATAACCAGAAACACAAGTAACTAGAATTCACCAATAGCACAGAATATGAGAGACAATACACTATCTTGTATTAACACTATACAGAAAAGAATACATCAAAGAGCCGCCACACTCTTTCACCTTATAGAGATTCGCCACACCTCAAGTGTACAGTAATTCTTCTCACACACACTCTCTTACACAAAAAATGGTCCCAACAACCAACTCACACACAGAATTGGTGTTCACCTCACCAACCAGTCAGTAATAACCCTGCCGGTACACCAAGCACTCTATAACACTTCAAGCTGATCTCTCATGAACCTGCAACCTGCAATTCAAAGACCAAACTTACATGTAGATCCCCAATGAGCTTGCAACAACCTGCAACTCACAGATCTTACAACTAGAAGGAACTCTTCCTTTCTATCTCATGCCTTAAATAATACATGCCAATGGGTCTATAAATAGATCCCTAACTCAAACAATAACTTAGACTCTTAATTTAGACAATTATCCTCACATCCCAAGACTCTGGCTGGTCTTAACATGCAAACTCATCGTTCACTTAACTAACTGTCCGTGAAACGAACACTTCGGGAACACACAGGCGACCGACGCCGGTCCCTGCTAGTCTGGTTCTGCCGACGTCGGCCGACTTCCTGCCGTCGCCGGTGGCCTTCTGCACTGGACTCTGCCGATGTCGGTCCTACTGCCGATGCCGGTTCCTATAGAACTCAGCAACCATCTGTTCCTTAGTTTGCAAAGGTTGAAGCTTTTAGCTCCACAACCTAACAATCTCCCACTTGGAGATAAACAGCTGCAACCTGTACCTGTACCTGTACACCATCTAGTTTGTTCCCTTGGCTTTGTATCCCTCCTCAAGATCACTCTTGAAGACCAACCACCACAAAATCCATGGTGCAAAAACTGTCATCCAAATTAACTGCCACATCCGCATCTACAACCATGTAGATAAAGAACTTGACCCTGCATAGCATGTGCACCTGCTGCTGGTCCCACTGAACTGCCCTTCAGTATTACTTTCCCGGATTGACTCCAAACTTGTGACAACTCCCACTGCTTGGGAAAACTCAGGTTTAGTACATACCATGCACTCAACCTCATTATGTGAATCAAGACACCTGTTCTATGAACTGTCTAACCATCAGTGTGCTAACCGGCTTCACACAATCATCCTGAAACAAAGTCAACAAGACCTCCATGTCTCTAATCACACTCATGCCAAAGAATCTTGCTACTCCCAGATTCTCCATGACAAACCCCTGAACTAGCTTTACCTTTAGTTCAGTAATACCTGTATATGTAACCCTGCAACAAGCACATCATACAGAAAATAGGATAATGTAGCTAATATTATCCAACCTAGTAAAGAGAAACACAATGATCAAACCTCCATTGCCCTGCAGCTAATACAAGATCATATACCCTGATCTTCCATCTCACGTATCCATTTCCGCTCTTCTTCATCCTCAACATCCATTCGTCTCTCAGTGCTTACTTCCAGCTGGCAACACTACCCAAAACCCCTGTTTGGTTCTCCTCCAAGGAATCACATCCTTATCCATGCCAAGCTCCCACTGTTTCCTGGATCTACTTGTTCTGCTTCTTTAATAACTTCCTGGTCCTATGCCATAAGTGAGCAACAAGTAGTGTAAAGAAGGGAAATGACGAATTTAAGAACTTGCTTACACCTTCAGTCCTCCATATGGGCGCTTGAGACTCCATGACAACTCGCTGTCCACCCAAAATTCATCTCAGTAACCGATGCCGATCACATCTCAGTCTACAGCCGACCGATGTCAATTCCCTGCGACTGCCTCCCTGCCGACGTCGGTTTCCCCTGGCCGACGCCTATCTCTTTTCTGCCCTGAGTCACCGACGTCGGGCTGCACATAGCCGACGTTGGTCCCTGTCTGGACACCGACGCCGGTTTTCTTGCCGACGTCGGTCTCTGTGTTTTTCTTGTGAGACCTGACTTTTTCCCGCGAGCTCTTTTTGGATCAAACCCTTGTCCAAATCACCCTTGCTCTGCTCAGAATTCCTCTGCACCTTGTGCTGAACTCTGTCCGTCACTTTCTCCTTGAAAACCAAGGCTTTCCCGTTCTTGTCACTAACATCGGATTCCTCAAGAAACCTTACCTTCTTCTTCTGCATACAGAAACCACGATCCATGCCTTCCAAATCCGAAAGCATACTCTTTGACTCAAGAACCAACATCTCCTTCTTATCTATGTGACCAAGCCTATTAAGCCACATCTCTGAATCTACAGCTGAAGTAGATAACCCAGAAAGAGAATCAGTAAAACAAGTAGATAGATAAAGCGTACCTACTTTCTTACCTCTAGATACAACAAGTGTACCCTTGGTAACCTTCCAAGAGTCCGCTGTGAGAGTTACTGTGCAACCCTCTTCACCCAAACTTCTAACAGAAATCAGATTCCGCTTCAGAACTGGGACATGCATGACCTCCTTTAACACCCATGTGTCCCCTGTCTGCAATTTCAGCTTCACTTTGCCTTTGCCAACAATCTGACAAGACTTACCATCCCCTACACAAATTTCTCCAAAGTCTCCCTGGACATACTCATGAAAAAATTCCCTATGTGGAGATGCATGAAAAGAGGCACCAGAATCTAATACCCAGGATTCTACTTTATCCAAAGAACATACCAGAGCATCCTGTGCAACGTAACCTGCAACATCTACTTCTTCTCCATGTTCTTCATGATGATCTTCACCTGATCTGCAATCTCTCTTTAAGTGCCCTTGCTTTCCACATTTCCAGCAGGTTATTCTGCCATACCTGGACTTGGATCTTTTGCCTATCTTCGACCTTGATCTCCCACGCTCTGTCTTCTCTCTTGGCCTTCCTCTTCCTTCAACACTCAAAGCATCTCCAGATGATTCCCCTGTGCTTTTCCTGTGTATCTCTTCATTCAAGATCACACTCACAACATCATCCACTTTTAAGACTTTTGAAGGAGACACAGTATTAGAAACTGCCATTACCAAACCTTCCCAACTTTCAGGTAATGAACACAAGATTAAGAGAGCTCTAAGTTCATCATCAAATACAATATTCACTGAACTTAACTGGTTTACCAAACCATGGAAATCACTAAGATGGCTATGAACAGATCCACCTTCCAACATTTGTAAATTAAATAAACGCTTCATAAGAAATACCTTATTTGAAGCTGAGGGTTTTTCATACAAATTTGCCAAAGATTTCATCAACTCCACCGTTGTCTTACACTGTGATAAGCTGGAAATCACAGATGAATCAAGACTCAATCTAACAGATCCTAGAGCCTTCTGATCAAGAACCTCCCATTCTTCATCTTTCATATCCAAGGGTTTGCTAGCAACCCCACCCAACGGTAAGTACAAATCTTTCTGATACAGATAGTCCTCAATCTGTATCCTCCATAATTGGTAGTTCTTGCCATTAAACTTTTCCATTCATAGTTGACTATTTGCTGCCATTGCTCAACTCCCACTCAAACAGAAACCCTGTGAGTAACCTGTAATCAAAACACACTACCCAGATCTACACCAATCTGTTAGTATCTCAACCAAAAGCTCTGATACCACTTGTCAGGAATCTAGAACAACAAACATGCTCTGATACCACTTGTCAGGAATCTAGAACAACAAACATGCTCTGATACCACTCGTTAGGATCTTGCTCCTCAGAAAGAGCACAGTATGATTACCAAATATAAGCAATTGAATATGCGGAAATAACCAGAAACACAAGTAACTAGAATTCACCAATAGCACAGAATATGAGAGACAATACACTATCTTGTATTAACACTATACAGAAAAGAATACATCAAAGAGCCGCCACACTCTTTCACCTTACAGAGATTCGCCACACCTCAAGTGTACAGTAATTCTTCTCACACACACTCTCCTACACAAAAAACGGTCCCAACAACCAACTCACACACAGAATTGGTGTTCACCTCACCAACCAGTCAGTAATAACCTTGCTGGTACACCAAGCACTCTATAGCACTTCAAGCTGATCTCTCATGAACCTGCAACCTGCAATTCAAAGACCAAACTTACATGTAGATCCCCAATGAGCTTGCAACAACCTGCAACTCACAGATCTTACAACTAGAAGGAACTCTTCCTTTCTATCTCATGCCTTAAACAATACATGCCAATGGGTCTATAAATAGATCCCTAACTCAAACAATAACTTAGACTCTTAATTTAGACAATTATCCTCGCAGCCCAAGACTCTGGCTGGTCTTAACATGCAAACTCATCGTTCACTTAACTAACTGTCCGTGAAACGAACACTTCGGGAACACACAGGTGACCGACGCCGGTCCCTGCTAGTCTGGTTCTGCCGACGTTGGCCGACTTCCTGCCGTTGCCGGTGGCCTTCTGCACTGGACTCTACCGACGTCGGTCCTACTGCCGATGCCGGTTCCTGTAGAACTCAGCAACCATCTATTCCTTAGTTTGCAAAGGTTGAAGCTTTTAGCTCCACAACCTAACATTGACTCATCGTGCACATTGATCTCTATGGATCAATTAGGTCCTTATTATGTAGTGATCACTATTAGATCTTGCTCATAACTACCATGATAATGAAAATTTTTACCCTCATTTTTATTTTGAGAACTTATACCATTAACCATCGATCACTTTTCCTCATCTTACTAGTTCTTGAGTCTCTAAAACAAACACACTCCATTGATCCTTTTGTAAAGAGCTTAATCTTTACCTTAGTTAACCAACGAACACCTTGACCTATTAAAATTGATGCACATCGTATAAATTGATTTTAATATTTCTCACAAGCCATTATATCTTCATTTGGTTCTGATCTTTATCTTCATGTTAAATAGACCAAGTATAGGGACCATTGAAATACGTCTGGAAGGCCAACTTTGCATAGTCATAAATTTTTACCTCGCTCACTCGCATGTTCTCAAATTTGGACCATATGATCTACTCATATATAAGAATCCAACCATATAGAAAAATACTCTTAGAACCTTTACATATGTTAGATACAATGACATAAAAATCTTCACTTAGATTTATCTATTCACAAAGCCAACTATGTCAAAAACTTGTTTGGAAGGCCAACTTTAAACATGCATACATTTTGTCGCGCTTCAGCATATGACCTAAAATTAGCACAGATAAAATATGCACAAAAATAAATAAACCAATATGATCATATTATTTTAAAACATCCACATGTGTAATAGATGCCACCATCAAAATTCTTACTCGACTCTTTCTTGCCATATGCAAATTTGGCTATGTATGGGAAAATAATATAAAAATACTTGGGAGCCCAACTTTACACTTGCATATATTTTGATGTGCTTTGATGAATGATATAAAATTTAGAAAAAATAAACTATGGATTAATGTGATAATAATCATATGACCAACTCCCCTTGACTCATCCACATGTGGCAAAGATGACATCATCAAACTACCTACTCAAATTTTCTACCACTAGACCCAAAGTGTCTAGATGAAAAATATGGACAACCAAATGAAATCCACTCATGCACTCAAGTACTCAAAGCTTAGAAAAAATATTAGGAAACTTTTACACATTCTCAATACTCCATAATCATTCCTAAATATCTATAACCATGCCAAAATAGAAGATCAACCAAGCATACTTCAAGCATACTAGGACAAGAATATTGCACACTTTGTCATTGTCACATAGACTATCAAGGCACTTCCATCCACTCACTTGGACACCTTAATGATATCATCATGACATCACTGATAATGGTCCAATATACTTTCAATTTCATATTATATGCATTGATTATGTACTATGATATGATCTTAGTTGGATTTCAGTCACCAATAAGGCACTCAAGTTGGACTCAAGTAAAGATAAGATATGTTATACACACCTAGGAATGCATTCCTTTCATTTAAACTAGTAATTTCATTATTAAATTAAGGTGGGGGGAGAATTTAGACACTATTTATGAATTATATAGCACCTAAGTCTTATACACTTGGTAAAATTAGAACTTAGCTATTACTCTTAGCTCTAAACCTTTCTTTCTTCTGTAAGTCTTGCATCTGCTCTCTCTTATGCCCCTTATCATATCTCTTAGTTTGAATAGTCTTATGTTTATGACCTAGGCATTCTATCTCTCCTAGAATGATTAAAATTTGTTTATCTTCCATCTTTCCAAGTTTTGAGCCTGTACCTATTTTCCTGCTCCCTAGACACTTACATCCAAGATGGATACCTATGTCAATATAGTTGTCCTATTTTGACACAAGTGTCTAGTGCCCTAAAATCATCTAATTTTGAAATGAAACATATCCTAATGGTCAACCTAAGTGATTTAATTTGAGTTATTATCTAAAGGGATTGACATAAATATAATATCAACCCTCATTCATTCCTCACCTAAAAACTTCTTACTTACTCACTAGGAAACTTACAAAAGACATTCAATCAAGAATTCAAGTGAGCAAATATTCCATATTTTATCCTATTTACATATCCATCACAGGGACAACACATACTTAGGTTTAAATTACTGAAGGAACAACCCAAGATTTATATTTTTCAAGTTACAAGTTAAGTCCCTGTTGTTAAAATATTTAATGTCTAATTGGTGAAATTATAAAAACCTTAGTATATTTTAAGTAATTAAATAATAATGATTTATTATTTATTAACACTGATTAAAAACCTTGTGTAAATAAATAATAAAATATAAATTATTAGTTACTTATCATTAAAAATAAAACATATTTACTATTATCAGTAATTTAAAATGATCTTGGGATGGTTGGACCCATTATTTAAAATGATCACATCCCTTCACATTTCATTATAAATAAGGTTTTACCCTTATTGTGAATGTTTTGAAAAAAATCATATTTTGAATCATGAATTATGCATGAACAAAGAGTTTTTTGAAGGCTATTAAAAAAGTAAGAAGGAAGAGTTTATGTACTAGGGTGATTTGGTTTCTTAAATATGTGAATATCAAATTGGTAGTTTTTTTTGTTTCTTTGAGGTTTTCTCATAGTAATTATTATGTATTGGTTCATTGATCTATGTTCACTATTATCTTTGTATACTTTGCTCATTATTTATTCATCTTAGATTCTATCTATACATTTATATTGTATACATGAATTTTATCATGGTATTAAAGCCTAGTATACGGATATGATCAGTAAGTAATTTATTCAAAGCAAATTTTATTATATTTCAAGTCTGTGAGGAGGTGTATGACACTGGGATACAATAAAATGAAATATTTTTATTTGTTGATGTCTAAGAGGCCTAGTTTAATATCTTAGAGCCTTGAATCTACATGTAAAATAATTAAAGTATTACCAAATCCCTATTAAAATAATTTAGACTTTTTTTAAGCATGGTAATTCTCCTTTGGCATAGTGTTACAACCCATATTTGGTTGAGACAAATCAGGAATTCTAAAAAATTATTGCCAACAATTTTGAAGCCTTTATGTGGTTTTTAATCATCATTTTTCATTTATTTTACCTGGTAAAAGCATTTACCAAACCTCTTGAGGAATTAAAAGCTTCTCCTAAAATCTTTCTTAATCACAGGGGCACCATAATAGCTAGAGAAGATTTAAAAAATTGCTTTTTAGTCAAAATTCAATTTTGAAATTTTACTTATCATTAGATTTTTTGTAAGATTGAAACAAATTTCAAGATTTTTGAGTGCCTGTAGAAGTTTTTGGGCTCTCCAAAACATATACAAGGGCACCATATTTCAGATAGGGCAATTCAAAACATTGAATTTTTCATTAAAAATTATATTTTGAAGGTCTAACATGCCTTGTACCAAGATTTTAGGAAGGCTAGAAAAATTTTGAGGTCTCTCGTGGCCTATTTAGGGTGCTATGAAAATCCGAACTCTTGGCTAGGTGTCGTTATTCTCTAGGTTGTGTGCTATATGTAAATCTGATTTCTATAGTTTAGAAAATGTATTTAAAAAATAAATCATTTTTTTAATTCTTTTTTACAAACCCTGGGTTCAACTTTGGAAAACAAAAACTAAGAAGTTGAAATCTTTTTATTTTTTTTTCACTTATGCTATTTACATGCACATAATATATTTATTTATATTTTTAAAAACTAGATTAAAAAATGTTCAAATATATATTAGTTCATATAAACTCTCAAGTAAGCTCTTCGATGAGATGGTAAGTTTCTTTTTGCTAAAACTTACAACTAAGGAGGTCCCACATTCAAAACCCCTTAAAATTAATATTTTTTGCCTTAGTCAAATCATTTTTTGAATTTAAATTAAATTTAATTCTATTTTTTGGTTTGTGTGCCAACTTTTCATGCATTTAAAATCTTAGTTGACTTCTCAAACTTGTTTTAACTTTTGACATATTGAATGTTTTGATAAATATAGTCATGTAACTAGTTGATCCCTAGGTTTTGACACCTTCTAGACAAATCTATGTAGTCCATTTTATGTTTTGAAACCTCATATTATTAATTATATATATATTTTTATTATAATGTCTAGGTGATTATTTTGAGTACGACTCTTTTGACACTTAGATTAGTGTTAATATATTTTAAATTTTTATATTATTTGACATCTAAATTATGAAATTAATAATAATTACATGTGTAATTCACTTTATTTTGTAAAATAGTTTGAAAAACTCATTAAAAAAAAGTTAACTCGTTAAATTGTTTTTATATTAGTGTATTTTTGTGACACTTCTGACACCTTATTTTATCGTAATATTTTGTAATTTTATTTATTTATTAAATATTAATTTGAATAATTATTATGTGTTTACACTTTAATTTTTTTTTACTATCAAATAAAGTTAAAAATTTACACTAGAAAAGATTCATTTGTAGCATTTGGTTACTATCTTGTTTAAAAAGAAGCTATGGCTTCACCTCATTTTGCTTTAGATAAATCCCAAATGCTTAATGGAAGTAACTATAATATATCAAAAATTCATCTTAAAACTAAATTTATGATCTAAAAATTATAGAATATTATTGTTGGAATTAAAATAGCCCCTTCTGGACATCATGTGACCCCTAAGCTTACCAATGCATTTCAATAGAAATTATATAAAGCTATGTCCATTATATTATATAGTGTTGAGGATGAATTCTTTCTCCACATTGATAATCAGGAGTCTCCTAATGATGCTTGGAAACTCTTTGAGTCCATGCATGAGGGCACTCGTCTCTTTAAAATCATTAAATTTATTCTTAAATTGCTTACTACACTTATGAAAGGTGATGAAAAAGGTTGTTAATTTTCTTGATAAAATTAAAGAACATTAAAGTCCAGTTAGATAGATGTAATTGTAATTTGATTCAAGATCAATTGATTTCTTTTTTTATTTAGTTAAATATTCATGAAAATTTTATAAATTTCCTTAAAATTTTAAATTCTAAGTATCAAACTAAGCAAGATGATCTGGGCAACACTTCAGGTGACAATTTGGGTGACGGTTCTACCCTAATTGGTGGCAAAACTTTTGGGATCCATAACTTTTAAACCATAGCTCTGTTTGACCCCCCATTTAAACCAATTGAAAGATAATAGTGAGGATAACGTGATAGTATGGCATGATCTATGCTTGATGAGTTTTGACCTTTGAAAACCCATTGGAAGTGCTTGAAATGTTAATTTTAATAGTGCTATCTAAAAATAGAAAGTTTTTAAAAATAGTAATTTCTTGAATTCTATGTTGTAAATCATGGAAGTCAAACCACTTTATCTCTCTCAAGATTAGTGACCTTTCACATCCTCCTCTTGCTGTCAAAATATGTATAAATAAAGATGTAACTCGAGAATGAGAGTAGACATCTCTTCCTAGAGATAAGCATATATTTGTATTTGCAATCTTGTGAGCAATAAAACATATCTTCTCAGAGAAAGCATTATTATTGTGTTATTTTTGTGTTCTTGAAATATATTTTAACTAAAACCTCTAAGTTTTGGATCAACAAGATATCCCTGACTTTACCACCTTGTTTACTTTCCTAATTCAAGAAGAGCAAGTTATGACCAATTTTGATTCTAAATAAAATGCCACTCAAGCACTTGTTATCTTAAATACTATTTTTGATAATAATAAAAACTACAAATCTAACCCTAATTCTGCATCTAGCTCAAATAGGATTAAGAAATATGGTAAGAAGAATCATAAACCTAAGGTTAATGGTAATTATAATCTCTGTGGTAAATTTAGTTATAGAATAAAAACTTATTATAAAAATAAAGATAGAGTTAAGAATAAAATTTATTAAAATAACAAAGGGCATAAATATAATCAGAAGAATTAAAACCCTCATCTAGATAATAATCAGTATCAAAATTTTATTACATTATAGCCTACTTTATTTGTTTAAAATAAAAATGAATGAATTTTAGATAGTGGTGCATCATACCATATGAATTGATTATCTAATATTATATGTGATTATAGAAATATCTTTGAAAATATTTACTTAAGAGATAATTCACGTTTAGAAGCAACTAAGCAAGGAAAGACAAAATTTTCAAATATTGTTATTAATGATGTTTCCTATGTATCAAAGCTTAAAAATAATTTATTATCTTATTCACAACTTAATAATGATAATTTAATTGTAGCATTACTTAAATATAACTAATCCATTATAAATAAATGTAGGTTTTTGATTGTTTAAGGGGTTCAAACGAATGGTTTATACATTTCTTCTCCTTCTTTTGCATGTTTTCTTTCATTGCATAGTAAGAATGAATCTTAATTATGGCATGAAAGATTAGGAAATGTTAATTCTATAAGTTTACATGATATATTTTCTAAAAATATTGTTGTTGGAATTCCATATATACCTTCTCATCTTGAAACTTGTGAGGGTCACTTACGTGGTAAGTAACATATTAACCCCTTTCACAAGAATCAGGATGTGAATTCCTCACATCTTTTAGAATTGATTCATAGTGATGTTCTATAACCCCTTGAAGTTATATCTATTAATGTTTATTTGTATACTATTAATTTGATTTATTATTACACTATAATGATATGGTCATTTTTCATTAAAAAAAAATCTAATGTCTTATCTAAATTCAAAGAATTTAAAGCTAGTGTTGAAAATACATCCGATTTTTATATTGAAACATTAAGAACTGATAATGATAGTGAATATGTTAGTAAAAAATTTAATTATTTTTACATTTATTATGGTATTGAAATGGAATTAACAAATCCTTATTCCTTTTCACAAAATGGTATTACTGAAAGAAAAAACTGTATAATTATTGAGATGGCTAGAGCAAAGTTGCATTCTACAAATGTTCCTCCTAGTTCTTAATAATGCGTTGAAGCCATGAATACTACTATGCATATTCTGAATATAATACCAAATTTTTTTTTGCATTTTTATATAACAAAAATACTTGTATGCTCATAGCATTGCATTTACTTTGATAAAACTATTTTGTTGTTACTTTAGAGATATTAACTATATTAATAGTATCTCATCTACATTGTATTTGTTAGTAAAAAAAATTTGGTTTGACTCTTAGAAAATTTTTATTACAATTATATTGTAATAAATATATTTGTCTTAGATGATAAAGCAAATAAAATATATAGATATTATATTTATTTTTAATTCTTATGAGTTAACATGGAAATACATTATATGCATAACATCATACTTAATTTAACAAAATTATCATGTTTAGTTATTGAATTTGGTAAAAATATCATGCTCAATACGTTTGGATCTTTTATGTTTCAATTATTAAGATGCTTTCATTTGATTATTTAAGTAATTCCATGCTAATATGCTTAGATATTATCATTTTATTATTTTATCATTTCATTATTTACGCTAAAATTTATATACACTTCATAAAATATGTTATGAAAGGAAATGTGTAAATGGTGTTTTTATTATTATCTCTTCATAATTTAATTTACTATATGTTTTATTCATACATCTCTGAACTTATTTATTTCAATCCCATATATGTTTGATTGGATGATGAAATTTCATGTTAAAATTATCCATATTTGTTGTATGAGAGGAAATACCTCAATATTTTATTGAAGCATATTAATCTTATAAAGTTTTGATAAAACTTAAATGATAAAATAAGTTTTTGTTAATAAGATATATAATGTTTAAACTTAGTATCATATTATTAGTAAATTATTATATGCACATCACATGACAGTTGAGGATGCTTATCTTGTCAATATTAGAGACATCCAATAATGAGTTTCATATAATAATTTAAAGAAGTTTACTAACTTTTTAATCAAAGTAGTAAACTTGTTTTCCTAAAATATGACTTGATTATTTTAAATATGTTTTACCATAGAAAAACATATGTCATATTTTTATGTATGTGGTTAGTATGATGCTAACCATACTATGCTATCATGAATCTATTTTTGGATATGTGTTTAGGTTTATGTAGGTGCACAACACCAACAATTTAAGCATATTGAATTTCATGTGTATTTTATTAGAGATAAAGCCCTCAATGGTGATATATCTTTGTAGTTCTATCTCACAAAGGAACTAATGGTAGATATATTCACAAAGCCATTTGGTACTACCAAATTTTGGTAGTTTCATGAAATGTTAGGCCTCTCAGAGGTTTTATTGAGGGGAAATGTGCATGACAATGTCACTTCTTAATGGCCATGCATTTCTTATCTTTCTCTATACTTATTATTATAATAAAACATTATAAACTTCATGTAGAAGTTTAGTAATTTAAGTAAACTTCATGTGGAAGCTTTATTTTTGTAACCCAATACATTAAAAACATACTTTGTAATGAAAGTCTTTATGTTATAAAAGGTTCCAAATATGCCTAATGATTATTCATGAGAAACTATGAGATGTAGTATCACAATCGTGTTATCCTAAACTTACTTTTGAGTAGTTTATGGATTATAAGTACTTTTTATTCAAAATGTGATGTTTCTCATGATGAATATTTTTAAATACTTCAATTTTGTATATAGTATAATTCTTTTTTTAAGGTGATTATGACATTTATCCCCACTTAGAATTAAGGAGTGTTAGAATATTTAATGTCTAAGTGGTGAAATTATAAGACCCTTAGTACATTTTAAGTAATTAAATAATAATTATATATTATTTATTAATATGGGTTAACAACCTCATGTAAATAAATAATAAAAAATAAATTATTTATTATTTATCTGTAAAAATAAAATATACTTGTTTACTGATTATCAATAATTTAAAATTTTCTCAAGATGGTTGGACCTGTTATTTACAATGGTCACATCCCTTCACATTTTATTATAAATAGATTTTTACCCTTATTATGAATGTGTGTGGAAAATATTATACTATAAATCATGAATTATGCATGAACAAATTTTTTTGAAGGCTATTGAAGAAGTGAAGAGAAGTTTATGTATTGGGGCGATTGGGTTTCTCAAATATATGAATATCACATTGGTGGATTTTTTTTAAATCTCTTTGAGGTTTTTCCATGGTAATTACTGTGTATTAGTTCATTAATCTATGTTCACTATTATCTTTATTATACTTTGATCATTATTTGTTCATCCTAGATTATATCTATATATTGTTATTATATACATGAATTTTATCAATTGTTGTCCTTGCTTTCCACTTATTTCATGATTCACACACAATCCAACATATAGGGGAAAAATACATAAGTCTAAGTCCCTATTTGATGTATTGGATATGTAGGCAACACTAATTGATAGAAGGGTCTTTAGTGTAGATCAACACCATGTACCCACTAACCCATTTTTCCCACAACCACTATGAGGAAGAAGAACTAGTTTTTTTCTATTTTACAAGGAGCAACAATCCATGACCTAGATCTAAATACACCAAAGCAAAGCTGACAAAATACCAAAAAAATCCAAGTGGTTGAATCCTATTCTAGTAGGTATTTTATATGGGACACCTAAATTAAATAAAGACACTACCATCTATGCAACCATCCAAGGCTGATGCAAGTGTCTGAGGCTACAGAGGCATTAAATCTAAAATTTGGTGAATGTTTTAGAATATTCTCTCAAAATGCTTCAAACCTATTCTAGATTCAAATTTTTATTAGCATCAAAACCAACTAAATATCTTATTTATTTATTATTGCCATATATAACATATATGTAATTTTTTTAGCATATCTCAACATAATAAATTTAGTATATGTTTGATCTAAATTTTATAAATAATTAGCTTACTATAGATCTATTTATCACACTCGTGCCTATTCATTTCTATGTTCTTAACCCTAAATTCCCTTAATCTATATTTTTAGGGTTTAAAAAAATTTAAAAACTAAATCCCTTCTTTCTTAAACCAAGCAAACTCTTTCCATTCATAAATGATTCTTCCAATTTCATATTTGAATAACATCAAAAGTACCAATAATGTACTCAAATGGTTTTCATTCCTTCTAATTTGATATAAATATAACTAAAAATAAATTATAATTAGATTTCATTCAGAACATTCAAAATAAAAATATAGGTATATGCATTTTAATTGAATAATTAAAATATAATACTCATAATTACTTTCAATTTTTAAGAAGATTTGACATTTTTAAAATTGATTTTCTCATCATATTTTTTCTATCATAAACATGTGTGAATTTTACCCTTAGTACCTTTTGGCCACCTTTATTTTTTTAAAACCTTTTGACAACTCCTTTCCAATGGAATTTAATATCAGACACACACCTTATTTTTACCTTGTGTTGACTAAAATATGAAGGTTTCATAATAACCCAGGAATCAAAATAAAATGACATTGGCACCCAATTATCTTTATCATATTTCTGATGATTATTCTTAAATATCTTCTAGGTCATTGGAGAGCCATGTTTTCCTTAATATTTTTTAAAAAATAACATCAATATATGTCTTTTCTTTCCATGAATTGTTACAATTTAAAAAATATATATAATTGAAGAGATGTTTTCTACACTATGAACATTGAATACTTTATAAATTAGTAACCATAGTGATAATGGAACAACACTTCATATTGAAAAAAAAATTATAAACAAGTTTTACCATTGAATCATTTTCATTTTCTAATGTGCAAAAAAAATTATGCCATATTTAACATAAGCCCTACTTCAATGTGTAGAAATCATTAAACCTAAAGATTTAGATAGCACCCAAAATTATTGGAGGAAGTGGCATGAGAAGTATATGTTATATTATATGTGTTAATTACAAAAATATTTCATCTTGAGATTCTTGACCAAAAATGGTGAATCCAATTCTATAATTTTAAAATTCAACACTTGTTTATATTAAAAATTACTAGAACTACATACAAAAACTGGGGATTTTTTTATAGAGAAGACAATTGTCATGGCCACAATGGAAAAATAATATAAAATAAATATACCCAAAACTTATTTCTTTATAATTATTTGTCTTACTACCAAATAAATTCACAAAGAAGACTACTACCATGGCCACAATTGAAAAACAATATAAAACAAATATACATAATACTTCTTTCCTTGTAATTTTGTCTTATTGCCAAAATAAGATCTTTCTTCTACATTGATTTGTTTTTTAATCTAAGATTTTCATGCTTCTAGGCATCTATTACCAAAAAAATATAGTGAAAATGATGTAAAATTTAGGTTTTATTTATTGATGGACTTAACTCCATCCTTTTCCCACTCTGATTTTGTTTAGTGTCTTTTTAAAAAAAACTAATTTTGTTATTGACTTTTTTTTTTAATAATTTAATTTAAAAAATAATTTCTTGAGTTAAATTTTACACCACTTCAACTTTAATAGGAGAAAAATATGTGTTATTTTATTTAAATCTAAAATTGATATAGTGTGTCCTGATAAATAAGGGAAAATAAATGGAGTTAAGCTAACTCAAAGGGTTAGAATATCATTATTTAATAAAATAATAAAATTTAAAATTAATTTTCATATACTCTCCCTACAAAGCCATATAGGTTAACATGAAATACTTAATTATGATTGGCAAAAATTGTCAGTCAAGTAGTGAATATAAAATTTTAATTAGGTCATTTGTGACTTCAAATTATCCATAATGATAATATTTTAAAAAATGGGTTACAATGGTACCATTACAATAAAATACAAGGGAGGATTTTAATGATAGATATATTTATTTATTTGGGCTCACCTAAGTTTAATAATAGATAATGAATCATCATTCATGAAATAAAATTTAAATAAATATTATACTTGATATAATAAATCACATACATTTTACAGTTCTTATTATCCACAAGGAAATGGGTATGTGGAATAAAAAATAAGATAATCATTACAACCTTAAGTAAACAAGTTACAAATCATGGTGAGGATTGACATAACCAAAAAAATTATGCCTATAGAAATAATGCACAAGTGTTTGCATACCCATAGGGATACTCTATATTCTATGGTCTATGGCATAGAAGTTGTTTTGACTTTAGATCTAGAGATACCATCTTTATAAATTTATTTAAAATATATCATTAAGGACAATGAATATCATGAAAATAAACTACATGAGCTATAAATGTTGAAGGAATAATGCATACATATTGATGAGAACCTCATAGTATATCATAATCACATTAATAAAAACCACAAAAATAAGATTAAAAATAAAGAATTTTGAATTGGTGACTTAGTTTTAAAATAAAATCAAAAGAATACCAATGTAATTAAATAAACCAAAGGAATATTCAAACCAAATTGACTAGGACCATTTTTTATCAAAGGGAAGTTGGGAACATAGGTTTATCAATTGGTATCACTTGAAGGAAATCGTTGACAAATAATATGAACATCATGGATTTGTGTCAAGTTTACACATGATAACCTTATATTCAAACAATTATATATATATATATATATATATATATATATATATATATATATATATATATATATATATATATATATAACCATATAACCAAGGCCTATATAATATATGTGTTAATAGTTTACATGATTCATTTATGATTTATAACATGCATCATATATTATATATGTAGTTTACATATGCACATGCATTTCATGGTATACATTAGTGGGATTTAAGACATGAAAGTTATATATGACATAGACATTCAGATGGAGGACATTCCTATTCTTAGAGGCTACCCTTCTTAGATAGCGGCCATGCCTATACTGAGGGCAACTTGGTATACAACACATGTTACATATTTTTATTCCCATTATATTGGTCATATTGAAATTATTACATTGATTACACCTGAATTTGTCTTACATATATGATTTATAGTGATATATTCTATGGATAATATATTTTAATTTATCCAATGATGATATACATTGATTTTAGAGATTAAACTTATTTTTCTTATGCACATTTCATGCTATTATGTGTTACTATTAGGAATTAGTCCTTACATGGATGCTTAGGGATTAGGTGTTACACATTATAATATTTGTTAATTAGTGTGTGTGAAAATAATATGTGGATAAAATAATTTAAGTGATTTCTACATGAGTAATAATCAAATTAGAATAGGGATTAGATAAATACTAGTGATATTAAAGATTTAGGTGAGAAGTTGATAGATTTATGAAGATATACTTGACTCATAATTTATAGGATCAAGAATTTGTATAAATAACTCTCAATTATTTTAATAATATATTGAATTATGACTAACCCCAATTTGTGTTTTGCACATTTGAGCTTCAACTCTTCACCAAAATATAGGTGAAACTTCATTTAGTATCAGAGTAGGTTTTTTGAGGGTCCTCTCTAAAATAAGGAGGCTGATAATAGGTATGTAGTGTAGACCACACGTAAACCCTATTGAACATCAACCATCTATTTTTATTTGTGTGTTTACTAATGGGTTAGTAGTGCAGACCACGTGCAACCTTGTTGTCCATTATTTATTCATAGAATAATTATTTTTTTAGGTGTTTAAGTGTGTTTTTGTGTGCACCTATTTGATTCAACTTTATCTTCCCACATTTTAGATAAAATCAAACATCAAATTTGATTTTAGTCCAATTTTTTTTAGGATTGACTGTAAACACTAAATACTTATGTTTCAGTAAAATTTGGTCTATTTTGGGGTTTTTTCATGTTTTATGGTTGCATTAGATTTCTAATAAGTTTTAAAAAAATAAAAACAAATAAAAATATATTTTTTGAGTGCAAATGTAGGTTTTACCTAGGTGTAATCCCAATCTTGGAGGATTTGCATTCATGGTTTGAGGGTTTTATTTCTTTATTTGGCTCATTTACATTGATTTTTTGATTATGCAACAATGAATTATGCACCATATCGATGACCCTATTATCTGAATTGGCATGATTATACATTGGCTAACTTGCATTGGATGTCTCAATGGACTCTTGATGCTAGATATACTACTTATCCAACTCTCCCAAATTAGTTACCCTTATTCACAAGCCATCTTGAGCTACTATCTCACCTAAGCAATCTATGACCCAATCTTATTTTTATCAACTTAGATTAAATGATTCTAAAAGAATTGAAATTATACTCTATGGATCTAAATTGAGTGATTCATGAGCAGCCTTTTGCCCATCTCAGCCATGCTAATGCATTTGATATGTTGGTAGTAGTTTTAGATTTGGCTATACTCAACATTGTATACTCTCAACACATTTCCTAATAGTCCAAAAATTTGTGTAGATTTGTGTCACCACTTAGTAAAGAATTATGTGCCATATCCACCAAAACTATATCTCATCCTTACTCAACACAATTCCAACCTTGACTTGGTCAAAACCCTAACTCGAGCTACTCACCATATTTCAAGCCACTCATTTAATAAGGTATTATATTATTATTTGAATTGAAATAGCCCCCATTTTTAAAGTTAAAAATAAGTTTTTTTTGTACACATATTCAATGTGTTACATAACACAACTAACTATTATGTTTTGTGAAGTCTCTTTGGTAGTAGAGGTTGAGGGTTCAACCCCCTCCAAGATTATAAGAACATGTTTTTTACCCAAATTTATTTTAAGACAATTTATTTTATTAAGAGGGGGGTAGTAAAAAATTTTAAGGTGGTGAAAAATTAAAAAGGGGGTTATTACTATGTTTTAAATGGGAGAATATATTTTCTTATAGCAGATTTTTTTTTAATATTTTTGACAAAAAGGCAATTTTTTTTTACTAAATTGTATAGGGGGCCAATGGTATTTTTAATTAGTTACTTATTTTGCTAAATCTGACACCCATTTTAAGTTTTGGGAGGGTTTCATTTTTATGAAAAATATTTCTACTATGGTGAAGTTTCAGAGACTATTTAAGAAGAAAAATATGTTCAGATTTAGGGGTTCCACCCCTCAACCCCTCCCTATACCTTGGGATCCTAAAAGGGGCACTAGCCATTTATCCTTATAGGGGATACCACCCCATATCATAACT
The DNA here is from genome assembly GCA_037957365.1 of Torreya grandis. Classification (NCBI taxonomy): domain Eukaryota; kingdom Viridiplantae; phylum Streptophyta; class Pinopsida; order Cupressales; family Taxaceae; genus Torreya; species Torreya grandis. Next base: position 30,312 of record JARHVA010001454.1, on the reverse strand, counting down.
TTGTAATTTTAAAGCCAAAGTAAATTTTTTTAGGAAAACCATAGTGATAAAAAAAGGAAATAAAAAATAGGAGAACCTCAAACATTAATAACAACTTAGAAGAGAAAAACAATAAATGGTCACACTACATTTTTAGAATGTGGTTCTTGTTTTCACTAATTTTGACCCCCAACATCAAAATGTCAACCCCTATAAGAAAAAAATTGAGTTTTCATATCTTATTAGCTTTTATCTAGTCATTACATGCCTTATATGGTCTCTAATAGGTCTTCATAAAACCTTATTAACATTATTTAATATTTTTTTTTGGAGAAATTAAGGTAATACTTTATCTTTATGTTTAGTAGTCTAGTCATGTCATGGTGCAATGAAAATTGGTCAAGTGGTGTCATAGGTTTTTAGGAGTTTTCAAAATTCATTTCATGCTTTAATCAATTTTCATAAACATTTTATGATGATTTAAAAAGTTTAAGGTTCTTTTATGGACTTTAAAGTAGTGTTTTATAAGGAAAAAGGTGATTTTGTTTTGCTAAATTTCATGTATATAAAATCCCACCAAAGTTAATATAAATAAAATAATTATTTAAAATGTCCTTGGAGTAGTTACATAACTGAAATATATGTCAACAAGTTAAAAAAGAGGTAAGAATCTTGATTTTTAATGCTTAAGAAGCAAATTTCACTCATTTGTATGGACTTGTGAATTCTTTTTTAGAAGAAAATGTTTAATATGTGTCCCTTGGGATTCAAAACAACATATTATATTTTTGTATCAATTTTAAATTTCAAAATATTCCTTAGACACTCTCTCCTCCATTGCTACCTTCACAAGTTCAAAAAGGCAAAAATCAAATGCATGGTACGACTAGGAGAGAAAAAGTTGGGAGATGAAAATTTGGCCATTGTTTGGATTACTAATTATATTAAATTTATTGAATTTTTTTTGTATATTCATGTTCCCTAATTTATTAAAAATCACTAAGAGTGACAACAAATCACTATGCCTTGTCCATTCAAGTATGGTGTGATTTTGTTCATGTTTCTCCACTTCAAAATTTGATGGAGAAGAATGGTTTTGTGGGATGTTTTTAGAGGTATTAATATTCCTTTAAATTTGGGTTTAATCAATCAAATCAAACTTATTAGGTGTCTTCAATGAGAGAAAAAGTGTCTCAAGTGTGTGAGCATATTGCCCTACTACAAGTCTATTTTTGTTTATTTGAGATGTTTGTCACCTCAAAGAGTTATGAGCGCCTAAGATTTCATGGAGTATCACTAAATTTAATAATATTAATTTTATACCCCTTATAATGTGATTCTTTTATGCATTCTTCAAGTGTTTTTCTCTTTGGAGGTATGGTCTGTGTATTAGTAGTCTTCTACAAGCATGGTTACTAATCTTGGATCAAATAATAATGGGAAACCATGAAATAATATGGAGAGATAATTTTTGAACATTTAATAATCTCAAGTAAGTCATAATTAGACTCATATACACCCTCCAATAGGTACCAAGACAAGCTCATTTCACCCACAAGTATGCAGACCTATAAGTGCACATTCATGGGTCTAGGTTCATGTTTATGATGTTTTGACAATGGAGAGATGCATCATAAACTCATAGACATTAATTTGACACTAAGTCACTCCACTTCCATCACTAAAATAAACATGCATAAGTGTATAGATTTCCACTCTCATACATAAAGCCTTGTATATGAATTGTTGAGTGTGGAGCCCTTTGGTGCTATCACATGACCATGGTGGCACGTTTTGGGGGATTAGAAAGATCCAAGGGTGTGGGGAATGCATTTATCATGTACTCCACATGTGATTGGAATATTATTAAATGTTTATTTAATAATTTCCATGTGACTTCCTCATTTATTGGAAGTGGGATTGATTTCCTTATTTTTAGGGAATTAATTGCTATATTTATTTATTTCTATGTGACTTCCTTTTCTATTGGAAGTTGGATTTATTTCCTTATTTTTAGGGATATTGGTTGTTCATTGGAAAATGTGATACCTTCCTTGTTTCAAGGATTTGGTTGTGATCACATGTTGAAAATGTGCTTTAAAAGGTGGAGACTCTATCTTTGGTGTGTTCCTTCTTAGAAGAGATTTTGGATGAGATTGATGAGGTGGAATTGAGATATCCTTAGTGGATGATGCTTATCTTGGATAAGCATGGTGAAATTTCTCCTCTTTTTTTGGATTTTCCTTCATTTGATATATATACAAGGTGTGGTGTGGCCTTTAGAGTTTGATGGTTTATTTGTAGGGTGTGGCTTTGAGGATCATAGTCAAAGTGCATGTTTTTTTAGCAAAGTGTAGGTGTTTATTATAGGGTGTGGTATAACAACTTGTGAGATACAACATTGTGTAGGTGCAAGTGAAAGTGTAGAATTTTGTGCAACATTTTATACAAGAGATTTTCTATCTTTTGAGAGTTCATTGTAGTCTTGTGTTTTGATTATAGTTTATATTGAGAACTTTCTTGGTGGATGTAGCCCACCTTGGGTGAACCACGATATATATATGTTATGTGTGATTGATTCTTGTTCTCTCCATTTATGCTTTTATAATATCTGTGATTTGAGGAGTGTTTCTATGATGCATGTTATTGCATAATTTAAATTTGATTTATGGTCATATTAAATTTGGTTTTTTTTTTTTTTTTTAATTCCTAAAAACTAGTATCAGATCTTTGGTTATGTGTTTTGCTGAAGTGGTAAATCACAAGAAGGTTATTAGATTGAGTGGGAGTTATGGGAGAAGAGTTCAGATTTAGGGTTGAGAAGTTTGATGGTAAGAATTTTGGTTTGTGTAAAATGTAGATGGAATATTACCTATATTAGAAGGAGCTTCATCTCCCCTTGGAGGGGAAAGGAGAACAACTTGTAAGTATGAGTGATGTGGATTAGTCATTGCTTGACAGGAAGGCATTGGGAGCCATTTAGTTATGCCTTGCATCTTCTATTGCATTTACTATTTATGATGAGAAAAACACAAAAAGATCTCATGCATAAACTTGGAAAGTTATATGAGAAACCCTCTGCTTCTATAAAATTTTTCTTATGAAAAGATTGTTTAACATGAAAATGTCTAAGAATGGTTCAATAGCTAATCATCTAAATGATTTTAATATAGTTGTAAGTATGGTCACTTCTATTGGAATTAAGTTTGATTATGAAGTTATATCTTTGATAATCTTATGTTCTTTGCCTGATAGTTGGGATAGTTTGGTTATGGTTGTGAGTAATGCAGTTTCTACCAAGGAAAGCTTGAATTTTGAGGATGTTGTAGGTGTGATTCTTAGTGAGGAGATGGGAAGGAAAATCACTGGTGACTTATCTCAGGTAATTGTTTATCTATTGATATAGAGAAATGGAAAAAGAAAATAACAAAATCAATTATGAAAAGTCAAAAGGTAGATCTAAGTCCAGATCTAGATCCAAGATGATATGCTATCATTGTGGGAAGAGAGGAAACTCAAAGAAGGATTGTTGGTCACTTCAAGATAATAATGCCAACAAGGAGGAAATGAATGAGGTAAATGTAACATTAGGTAAATCATGTTAGGATGCCTTAATTATTTCTATGGATAGTTTTTTTAAGTCTTGGGTATTAGATTCTGGGTATTCTTTTCATGCCATCCCACATAGGTATTATTTTACTGATTATGTTCAAGAGAATTTAGGACATGTATATCTTGGTGATGATGAACCATGTGAGATAGTAGGGAAAGGTTATGTTTAGGTTAAAATGTAGAATGGGAACACAAGATCCTTAAGGATGTTAGACACATGCCTATGTTGAGATAGAATTTGGTTTCAATGGGGCATTTAGGTAGTGAGAGATGTTCAATATTGTTTACCACAAATCTTGAAAATTTACCAAAAGTGGTCTTATGATCTCGAGAGGTAAAAAGGTTGGCACTTTATATTTGAATAGTAGTGTTGATTCTATTGATTTAGTTTCTATATATGGAGATGCAACTATGTGGCATTATAGGCTCGGTCATATGAGCCATAAGGGCATGCATATATTAAAAGATAAGTTGCTTGGATTGAAATATCTAGATCTAGACTTATGTGATAATTATGTGAATGGGAAACAAAAGTGGATTAAGTCCCTGAAGGTTGGACCCAAAAAGAAAGAACACAAGTTAGAGTTGGTAGACTCAGATGTATATGGACCAACTTAGGTATCTTATATTGGTGGATCCAATTATTATGTTACTTTTATTAATGATGCAACTAGGAAAGTTTGGGTTTATTGCATTAAAAATAAATATTATGATTTGAAACTTTTAATAAGGGGAAAGCCTTAGTTGAGAATGAAATAAGTCTCAAATTGAAATGTCTTAGATTAGATAATGGAGGTGAGTATTGTATTAATGCTTTCTTTGATTATTATTCTAACAGTGGAATCCACATGCAAATGATGGTTCTAAAAACTTCACAACAAAATGGGGTATCTGAAAGGATGAATAGAAAAATAATGGAACATGCTAGAAGCATGAGGTTACATGCAGGGTTGCCTTTACAATTTTGGGTAGAAGTGGCTAGCATGATAGTATATCTGATTAATAGAGGACCTTCTATGCCTTTGTATGAATGCATTACTAAACAAGCTTGGTCTAGTAATATTGTTGATTATTTTTTTCTTAGAGTCTTTGGATGTGAGGTTTTTAATCTCATTAAGAAAGAGGGAAAGACCAAGTTAGAGGCTAAATTAGAGAAATATACATTTATTGGTTATGATGAGGATGAATTTGGTTTCCATTTATGGAGCATTAAAGATGAGAAAATATTCTGGTCTAGAGATGTTTAATGAAAAAGTCATGTATATAGATTAGTTGCAAGAACAAGAATAGGAACAAAAAGAGTACACCATATTGGATGACATTGTGGATGGAAAAGTATCTAATTATTCATTTTATGAACCTTATACATAAGGACCCCAAACTCCTATGGTAAGGTCTGCTAGGGTAAGAAGAGCACCTGAATGTTTTTCCCCTTTGAATTATTTATTACTTACTAAAATGGAGAACTAGAGTGTTATGAGGAAGCAATGCAGGTAGATACCAAGAAGAAGTGGGATCAAGCCATGGATGAGGAACATAGATCTCTCATGGAGAACTAAATGTGGGATTTGGTAAGGCTACCCAAGGGAAAGAGTGCATTGCCAAACAAGTGAATCTTCATAATAAAAGAAGATGACAAAGGGAGAAAAAGGTATAAGGCCAAGATGGTGGTCAAGGGGTTTACACAAAAATAAGGTATTTGTTTTGATGATATTTTCTCTCTTATTGTAAAAATGACTTCTATTAGGACTGTTCTTAGTTTAGTTGTAGTTGAGGATTTGCACTTAGAAAAATTAGATGTGAAAACTGATTTTCTTCATGGTGATTTGGATGAAGATTTGTATATGAAGTAGCCATAGGGATATGAGGCTAAAGGTAAGGAGAAATATGTGTGCAGACTAAAGAAGATCTTGTATGTCCTAAAACAAGCTCCATGGTAATGGTATATGAAATTTGATTATTTTATGTTAAAACAAGAATATCAAGGGTGTCATTCTGACCATTGCATGTACATCAAACATTTTGATGATGGTTCCTTTATTATTTTATGCTTGTATGTCATTGACATGTTAGTTGTAGGAAAGAACACACAACATATTCATATGCTAAAGAAATAGCTTAGTGACTCCATTTATATGAAGGCTTTAGGTGTTGCAAAGCAAATCCTTAGTATGTGAAGAAAATCTTGGAAATATTTAGCATGTTGGATGATATATCTATTAGTACTCCTTTGGTAGGCCACTTTAGATTATAAAAGGAGTAGTATCCCAAGATGAAAGCTAAAAATCTTAAGATGTCCAAGGTACCTTCCTCATCAGTAGTTAATAGCTTGATGTATGTCATGGTTTGTATTAGGCTGAATATTGCCTAAGCAATTGGAGTTGTGAGTAGGTATATGAGTGATCCATGTTATGAGCATTCAAATGTAGTTAAATGGATTCTTTAGTATTTGAGAGGAACATTGGATATTGCATTATGTTATGGTGGATCAGATACCACTTTGTATGGTTATGTGGCTTATATATGGTAGGGGATATTGATAGTAGGAGTATGATAGGATATATATTTACTATTAGAGATACAATAATTAGTTGGATTTCTAGGATACAAAAGGTTGTGGATTTTTCAACCATAGAGGCATAGTATGTTACTGCCATAGAGGCTAGCAAGGATATGATTTAGTTATAGGAGCTATTTTGAGAGTTGGGGTATGAGCAAGAAGTTGGGAGACTACACAGTGATAGTCAGAGTGCTATTCATTTGTAAAAGAACTCCACTTTCCACCTGAGGATGAAGCACATTTAGTTATGTTATCAGTTCATCAAGACAACTTTGGAGGAGAACTTGGTGAAGCTAGAGAAGATTCATATTAGCCAAAATCTTATGGATATGATGACTAAGGTGGTCACATTGGATAAGTTGAGACTATGTTCAAATTTGGTTGGCCTTAGTGGTCATGGATCAGTGATAGATTTTGTTTAGGAGAAATAGTCTCCAAGTGGGAGATTGTTGAGTGTGAAACCCTTTAGGGCTATCACATGACCATGGTGGCACATTTTAGGGGCTTAGAGAGATCCAAGGGTGTGGAAAATGCATTTCTCATGTACTCCACATGTGAGTGGAATATTAAATGTTTATTTAATAATTTCCATGTGACTTCCTCATTTATTGGAAGTGGGATTGATTTCCTTATTTTTTAGGGATATTGGTTGTTCATTGGAAAATGAAATGCCTTCCTTATTTCAAGGTGTTGGTTGTGATCACATGTTAAAAATGTGCCTTAAAAAGTGGAGACTCTATCTTTGGCATGTTCCTTCTTGGGAGAGATTTTTGATGAGCTTGATGAGGTGGAATTGAGTTTTCCTTAGTGGATGATGCTTATCTTGGATAAGCATGGCATAATTTCTCCTCCTTTTGTGGATTTTCCTTCATTTTCTATATATACAGGGTGTGGTGTGGCCTTTAGAGGTTGATGGTTTATTTGTAGGGTGTGTCTTTGAGGATTAGAGTCAAAGTATAGGTGGTTTTAATAAAGTACATTTGTTTATTGTAGGGTATGGTATAACAGTTTGTGAGATACAAAATTGTGCAGGTGCAGGTGAATGTGCAACTTTTTGTGAAACATTTTCTATAGGAGATTTTTCTCTCTGTGAGAGTTCATTGTAGTCTTGTGTTTTGATTACAATTTATATTGAGGACTTTATTGGTGGATGTAGCGCACATTGGGTGAAACATGATAGATCTATGTTATATGTGTTTGATTATTGTTCTCTCTATTTATGATTTCATAATATCTATGGTTTGAGAAATGTTTTTGTGATGCATGCTATTAAATAATTTAGATCTAATTTATGGTTATATTAAATCTAGTTTAATTTTTTTTTAGTTCCTAACATGAATTAACTATATACATAGGCCTATACAGACAAAATTGACTAGTGGAGAATGGAATAATGCTTAGTCAAGAGATCTATAATTGTTGAAGCAGATGATAGATATGGAACATGAGTTGATGCAACTTAAATTTAAAGGATCTCAAGGAATTTGTCTTTAACAATCCATGTGAGCAAAAGGTAGATCTACATGTGATAAACTTGTAGGTCCTTTTTTGGACAAAAAGTTTAATTGAGAAAGAGGAATAGGTGTTGAGACATGAATCAATGTAAAAATGAAATAAGAAAAAATTATATGAATACATATAATTCATATGAGAGTCATGGAGGGTTGAAATGACTAATGTCAAAATTTACTAGAAGAGTTACATGCTTAACACTCATACATAAACCTGTGTATAAGGATAATAAATTTCAAAACCTGTGAATGGTATGAAAGGCCAATGAACATGAAGGGAAATTAAAATATCCTTCATTAAGATTCAATATTTTCAAGGTGATACAATGACTTGCAGATAGGTTCTAATCCTAAAACATAGTCAAATTCACCAAATAATCACCTACAACTAGGCCTATAGAAGTGTAATAAGGATATCATATGTTTATAGAGGCATGATGTATTGATTGTGCCAAATAAGAATTATAAACCCTCATACTATGAAAAAGTCTTGAACTTTCTCAGTGTTCTCTATTGAATACTTTGAGTCTCAAAATATAGTTAAGAAGACAACTAATCTCATATGGACACCTACAAGTCTACTAGGGTTTTGTGGGTCTTCAAATTCAAGAGAAGGGTGATTGTTGAATATTGATGTTAAATTATGGTAGTTGAATGGATTCATGAGAATCAAATTAAACCTAAAACATTATTAGAGAAACTGAACAAATAGGGGTCGCTCAAACCCTGTATACACTCAGCCAAATAAGGTAATAAGCCTACCTACCTAGTCAAGATTGAAATGCTTGATTGGTTTGAAGATAGAGGTTAGAATATAATAAAATCACGTGAATATGATTTTATAAATATATATCATGAAATATATATAATCTCCTCAATTTGTGTAAAGGGATGATAAAGATAAGAGGCATGTTTAGGCCTATTGAATCTAAAGTCCTGCATATAGCCCTATGTGTGGACTTTGAGTGATGGAGGATGGATTATATGGGTGATTTGATACCATAAGGAATATAAATAAGTGTTATTAGTCTCAAATAAACATAAAATTATACTTATAAATACTATGAAAATAAAAAAATGAAGCAAACACAACAATTAGGGCAACTAACAATAGTTTACTTAAGAACCCTAGGTATGGGTAAATGAAAATGCGGTAGGTGTGTGGAATGGAATAGTAATGGATATCATGGTAAAGTATCATGTTTGATGTATCAAACCTATTTATTTCATTGAAAACTCAAAACTAGATCAAAACATCACCTATAGACTTCATCTCTCTCTAGACCTCAAAAACACATAGTTTGCTAGCTTGAAGGTCTCCTAAACATGATCATATCTCTCATGAGAGTATGCATGGTGGATAAAGTTATTGGGAATAATATTTAATCCTTATAAAATCATTATTAATTCCATTTGTATGGTAATATAGAGCTTATCTTTTATGAATCATCCTTAAGACCCTAAAGCACTCACAGGCTGCCAACAAGCTCTTTAGTAACATGATGGAAGAAAGCCCTTAAAATGAATAAAAATTAATTGGTATAAAATTTTAATGACATTAATTGTATTAAAAACTCTCCTTATCACCATTTTAATGTACTGGTTGACAATCATGTGAGTAGAACTATATGGAACATGGTAGAATACATGATTGTAAGATTATTTACAGGTATACAAGGTGTAAAGTGGATTCTAAACCAAGAATTAATGTATATAAATACTTTGAAGAGGTCATAAAACCTTATACACAATTATACAGGTCCATAAAGATGATATACAAGATCTATAAGTCATCTACTTGGTCAAGAAGATGAGAATGCATGGTTTTGCAAGGCAAATAGCCTATATTCAGGCCTATAAAACACATCAAGAGGCCTCTCCTTAGTGGTTTGAGTTGTATAATATTTTTTTAGGCCTAAAAAAACTATTTACAAGCCTTATATATTGAAAAAATCTTTCAAAACTCTTAGACTATCTCCCATACCTGTTCAAGCACCTAAACTAGGGGTTTTGACCATTTCATGGTTGACCCATGTGTACAGGGTCTTAGGAGATGAAATTTGACATGAAGGTTGATATTTTCATGGGTAAATTTAATCAAACACTTTTAAATAGTTTCAAATATGTGGTAATTATTTATGGACAAAACTCAATTTCTAGACAAGGAGGCCTAATTAAGGAGAGAGAATGGTAGAAAAAAGATACTTCCACTTAGATTAAGGACATAAAATTTTTTATATATATATAAAGTCATATTGGATATTCAAATATGTTCTCAATTTACAAATAAAATTTTTACATTATTCTATACAAGGAAGTCTACACATTTTTAGGTGTACAAGAAATGAGGTCAACTGAGGCCTTTTGGTGTAAAATGAGTTATTAGGGGTAGTTTGAGACCTCCAAATGAGTTGTTTAATATTTGATATGATGTGAATAGGAAATCCATGTATATATAATGAATTTGAGAATATGAAATCAAGTTTTGACACATGTAAGCAAGATTGACCTAGTGAGAGGAAGAGATTTCAAGACACCTATCAAGAGAATAAAGTGATGTGTCAAAAAGAACCTTTAGAGATTAGTTGAAAGGTATAAAGAGAATATAAAGGATGTAAATAAACATAAATTTATGTTCAATATTTCCATTTATCCTCTCACAAGCCAAGGTAAAGGGTATTTTTCAAGAGCAAGGTAAGGTGTCAAGCAAGGTTTGAAACTTCCACACCACTTGGAGAATAAGAGCATCTTTAGGAGATCAACACTTATACTTGAATATCTGATGTGGAAGTTTCATACATCTTTTATTAATTTTAACTCACGATACACTTGTCATCGCTCTCTCTCCTACACACTTCTCTTTCTTCTCTCACATTTCTCTATATATTCAACCTGAATAGGCTATGTTTGTATCCTCCACCTAGGTATGGTGATGATCTACCCATTTAAATCCTTTAATTAATGATAATAGTCTAATTTTACATTATCCATGGACTATTTTCAATATACATGATTGACTATTTGATCTTTCTAAGTGATAGTCTTTCTTACTTAGCATGTTTGTCCTTGTTTAACATTAATGTTCAATTTGGAATCCTTTTTACAGGTCTCTTGAAGTGTATAAGTGAGGTGTAAGTATTTAGTGAGTAGTCTTTTCAATAGAGTCATGTCATGACCTCTTGACTAGTATTCCTATCTCAATCACTCATCACAACCTTCATGAGAAATATTGATGTAGAGAGGTTTATTTGGAGTAGTGTCATGTGTAGTTTAGTATCTTGTTTGAAGTGCATTTACAACTAGTTAGTAGTGGTCAAATCATATTTGGTCAATCATATCCATTAGAATAGGTTTCTCTCCCTTTTCATAACAAGTGGTAGATTTTTCCTTGACATGCTTATCCTTGTTTAGCATTCAAGTTCAATTTGGAATCCTTTTTGTAGGTCTCTTGAAGTGTATAAGTGAGGTGTAAGTGTTTAGTGAGTATTATTTTCAATAGTGTCATGTCATGACCTCGTGTCTAGTACTCATAGATCGATCACTCTTCACAACCTTCATGAGAAATATTGATGTAGAGAGGTATATTTGGAGTAGTGTCATGTGTAGGTTAGTATATTTTTTGAAGTGCATTTGCATTTAATTGGTAATGGTGAAGTCATATTTGTTGCATCACATTCATTATAATAGGTTTCTCTCCATTTTCCTAGAAAGTGGTAGATTACTATTTGGGCCTAAGTGATTCATCAAGGGGAGTTAGCATTTTAACCTAGAGATTCACCTCTACAATAGGGTACCCACAACCTTGATGTGTTTCCATGTTACATCAAAATTTTAAAGATTGAACTAACTTATAAAGGGTGAAAATTTGATTGATATTAGTTCCTCTTCCCATGCTCACACTAAGGAGAGGAATGTTAGGAATCAGTCCTCACATGGGTGTTTAAGACTAGGTGTTCTACATTATAATATTTTTTAATTAGTGTGTGTGAAAATAAAATGTGGAAGAAATAATGTAAGTGATTATTTTGTGAGTAACGACCACATTATAGTATATATTAAGGATATTAGGGATATTTATGGTATAAGTTGAGAATTTATGATGATATGGAAGATAATAATTGAATCCTAATTTATAAGATCAAGAATTTGTACAAATAACTCTCAATTATTATGATAATATATGGAATTGTGATATGACCCCAATTTTTTCTCTGCACATTCAAGATTTAGATATTCACTAGAATGGAGGTGAAACTTTAGTTACATGGTGTGATCATAATTTATCTATTACATTGTGTGAATCACTTGTTGTGTGACTTTTAATCTATGTGACATTGAGTGTACATTTTATAAATCCTTTCTTATGTGACTCTTACTCTACATGACATTAAGTGTTCATTATGTGACTCCTTTTATATTTGACTCTCTCTCTTATTTTGATTGACAATTAGCTATTAATTGTATGAATAATTTTATGTTTGTCTTTTTTTCCATGACTCTACATGACATTAGGTGTTGATTTTATAACTCCTTTTATGTATGGTTCTTACTCTGGGTGTTTATTAATTGAATATTTTTATGTGTGATACTTACTCTATGTGACATTGGGTTTTATTATGAGTTCTTATATGATTTATTTATGTGTCATTTCCATAAATTACATGTGATTTTTAATGGATACATATAATATTATATACTAATATTTTGATGCCATGATTTGTATCACAACCATCATTTCATTAAATATGGATATATTTTAGTCCAAATTAAAACTTTAAATTGTATTTATTGGATTTTATTATATAAAATATTAAAATTCAATTTTTCTATATTGGATTCTAATTCAAACTTTTTTTTTGAGAGATATAATATTCTCCAGATTTTAATTTGAAGGTTTTTGGAATTTAGTGTTAAAAAACTAGATTAATCGAATATAATTTGTTGGATTAATAAAACATTTTATTTCAAAGCATATTAGAATTAATATTTTATTATACAATATAAGTGGGATCAAAATATTAAAAATATCAAAATAGGAAAAATAAGGACAAATTGTAAAAAATAATATTCACAACTATATAAGTGGAAGTGACATATAAGAAATAACCTTGATGGAAAAATAATGACAAATCACAACAAATATTATTTCATAAATATCAATGAAACATTTATCATGGTGATATTATCATATATAACTATGCAATGTTTAATGTGTGAAATTTAACATACATATACTAAATCCAACATCAAATTGATTGAAAATACTTTATATATAATTATGTATATATTATTTTATTTAAACATAATTTGAAACTTGTATGAATTATTAAAAATATAATAAGTGTAGAATTAATATCACATAACTAATCAATGTGTTTTTTTTGAAATCCTAATGTCTTCTTGATTGAATGTTGGAGTTAGATTAACATGTCTTCCGTAATGACTATGTTTTTTATTAAATGCTATTAATGACATGTTTTATCTTTAGAATTTTAGCCAATGTTAATTTATGTGTGTGACCATAAGGTTATGATGATATGAGAAAAAACACATGTATTTTTTTGTTAAATTTTGAACAAAGTCCTTAATATATTTGATTTTTAAAAAAAAGTTTAAGTTTTAAATTTTTAAGATATGAAATTAAATAACTTATGTAAAATTCACCTTGATGATTCCCAATGAAAATTAATTTCTACATAGATAAAAATGGCTCCAAAAGAATAAGAATATGTAGATGAAGGATTGATCCATCTATATATAAAATAATTGGAAGTTACTTTGAATAAAAATGGCATATTTGTGTTAATGTAAGATCTCAAGACAAGTGGACACAAATGATGATATATCCAAAATTTAACCAATCACATAATATATTTATGTTTGAATGAATTACTCAGAATTTCCATATTTAGTGGACACAGATGATGATTTCTTTGAAATTTATTTAAAATTTAATAAATAACCTAATATATTTATTTTTATATGAATTACTCAAAATTTCCATATACATTTACTAGATTATACTATTCATACATCTTTTCAGCATGCCACCTTAAAACTTAATCAAGAGAATCTAATGGCAAATATCAAAAAGATCAAATATGTTCTTTTCAATAACTAATCAGATTGTAGGATTACGTAGGCAAGGATTATTCAAAGTTTTATGAAAGTGTATTGAAATAAATGTAATCAGATTAATGTAATTGAGTTTAAATAGTTCTCACATTTCCAATCCAAATTATTTTTTTTAGGCTTAAACATTTATTTTCTATGAACTATACATTATTAAACCCTCTTCTATACAAATCAATTTATTTAATATTAATATAATTAACAAAAACATGGCCCATTTATTTCATTCAGAGGAGAATATACTTTGAATCTTTTATTAAATTTGAACACATTTTAAATGACTATAAATTTTATATTCACTTTTTGTGATATATGGAAAACCACCATTCCTTATAACCCAGTGGGGTCTTCAAAGCTAGATTTGAGTAAATTGAGTTCTCTTACTCTTTTAACTTTAGAGGCTCAACCCATGGATCAATACATTGCTAAATTTGATTTATCACATGGTACATTCTTCCCATTTATAAAAATAACATTCCTTATAATCCATTAGGTTCTTCCGATATATGTTTGAGGAAATTAAGTTTTCTTACCCTTTCACCTTTATAGGATCAACCATCAATCAATGTCTCATTAAGTTTGGTTAATCATAGTGTCCTTTCATCTCATTTGGATATTATTTTCCTATTTCATCCTCATGATACTTTCAATAGGTTGTTATAGGTGATTAAGTGAGAAAGGGGAAATTTTCACCTTCAACTATCAAATTTTTAATTTTATGAGAGCATTTTTCACCTTTAACTGTCGATTTGTTCGATTTTCATTTTTATTGGAAATTATGCCTATTGGATTTCCACTTTTATGGGACATTATCCTTTGAATAAAATATCAAAACATGATAGACACAATTTTAGGGGAAGTGAGTAATTTTATTCTTTAAAGAATGAAAAAATGTTAAAGCAAAGGATTTATTAGATGAATAATAATAAAAAAAGATAAATATAATGCCAATGGTAAACCATATAGGCATATTCTCTAGTGGACCATATAGGCATATGGAACAAAAAACTTTAAGATATAAAATATTTATAATAATTTTTTTTCATGGGATAAAGTTTGGAATGCCTATGATATAGATATAAAATCTTTGTATTTTGTGAATATAAAATATTTATAATAATTTTTTTCCATGGGATAAATTTTGGAATACCTATGATATAGATATACAATTTTTTTATTTTGTGAATATATATTACATATTCACATTTTTATTTTATTTCATTTAACTTGTATTTACTTTGTCACATTGCACTTTTATCATCAATGTAGAGCTGATTTTCTATGGCCATATGTTATTTCCTTCATATTATTCTCTATGGTCATACATTATTTCCTTCATATTAATAATTATGATAATATGTTTCCTATTTTAGGATTTCAAACTTGTCTATTCCACATGTGCTCTCATATTCATTACTTTTGCCCTATTAGCTTTGACCTATTTTGAAATTTTAGACAATATAAATAATGAATGTCATTATAATCATATCATTTACACCTTAAAAACTTTATATATGTGTCAAAAACCAATCTTTTTCTAATGAATTTATAACCATCATCCACCAAAATTGTCACTTATTTGCATTATGCCTACAATGGTTATCAATTGATATTTGAATGTCATTTATGTGACCTTAAATAATTTTAAAAATAGTACTTAGAGATGAAATGAAATAATATGATTTAAATTTACATTTATTTTTGAGTTTTTCAAGCATAAGTGTTCATATCTACCTTTTCATGTTCATACATTGGTTATCGATTTACAATTTTATACATAACAGAACTTGATCCATCCCTAAATGTTATGGAATATTTTTGGGGTATAACATTGGTTATTTTTTTAATATAAATGATGCTAAAGTTATTCAAAAATCCTAGAATAAAAAATTGAGAAAACATGTATAACCAAAATTGTCACTTATTTTCACTATGCCTACAATGGTTATCAATTGATATTTGAATGTCATTTATATGACCTAAAATAATTTTAAAAATAGTAATTATAGATGAAATTAAATAATATTATTTCAATTAACATTTTTTTTTGAGTTTTTCAAGCATAAGTGTCTCATATCTACCTTCTCATGTTCGTACATTGGTTATTGATTTACAATTTTATACATAATAGAACTTGATTATCCCTAAATGTTATGGAATATTTTGGGGGTATAACATTGGTTATTTTTTTAATATAAATGATGTTAAATTCATTCAAAAATCCTAAAATAAAAAATTGAGAAAACATGTATAATATTTTCATTGGAAATATTTTTGCTAATCCTCATTTAGTATTTCTTTAGAGAACCCATATAAACTACCAACATAAATATTTTCCACTACCACAACTAATTCTACCTTAATGCTTTGCCATTAGAATAATTCCCAAGTTTCCTTTCATGTGTAATCCACACATATATTTATCACCTAAAAAATGAGATCATATTAGTCAAGTCCAAGTTCATGGCATTTATTGAAAAACATGAAAAAATGAGAAGAGAATAGGAAAAAAACATATTGGGAATATTGAAAATTTTTCGTATAAAAACATATTAAAAAAATCATGCCTTATTTTGTGGGTCCATTAATAGAGAGAATGAAATAATATTTGATTCTTTCCACTTTAATTAACATTCTAACTGAAGTATAAGATTGCTTCAATCAACTTTTAGAATGAATTACAATATTGTCTCATTATCAAAATTATGATGCTTGTAGTGTAAAAAGTATTCTTCCATGAAATTATTTTCTACACATGGAATTGATAGCTAAAGTGTGTACATGAACATAATTCATGATCTAATTTATCGTACTCACCACAAAAATCCACCCCTTTTTTAGTTTACAACCATAACAATCCACCCCTTTTTGAGTTTACATACATATCTGATGGTATATCCTCATAAAACATATTTTTAACACTATTATATCTTATCAAATACGTGATTTCACACCATATCTCCATAATATTCTCTTTTATATATTTCATAGAATAATTTTATGTAGCACTGATATTAAAGTACTATGAATGTAATAAGTGTTAAATCATGTTTTATATATTTAATATAATTATAATAACTTGATGTAAAAATTATATTAAATGAAATAATTAAAAGTCATTATAGTAGTTATCTAAGAAAAAAATATCTAAAAATTATTCTTCATTTTGTCTCTCCCAATAACTTGAAAAATCTAAAAATCTTTGTGGGAGTGTGGCTAATCAAATCCATTAATACCCACAATTAAACATTTAAATATTTAAATTAGATAATATAAGTAAAAATAAAATGTAATATTTATGGAAAAAATGTACATTGATAACAATTATTATATAATAATGACTTATTTTTTAGAGTGACCGGAAATAATTCTATTCTTACAATGGTTCAATAGAATAATTGACACTTATTGTGAACTATTACTAAATGGTTCAAATTTAGAGTGGGTAGTCACTTTATTTAATAAATTTCATAATTTGGATTCATTTTTTTAAGTGAATATTATGTCTACCAATAAAGAAATTCAAAAAAATGAACCATTATAGTCATAATGGGAATAGGTCAATGAAGACTTGTTAGGTCTAAGATATTTCTAAGGATGGATCCATTTTGAATATAAAGCTTAGATGTTAGGTCTAACAATAAATAAATTCAAGAATACATGTGACACTACAATAGTTATCATTCAGAGTGGGCATTCACTCACTATTTGAACATTCACAAGTTATATTCATTTTGAATGTGAAGCTTAGGACTACCAATAATGAAATTCAATAAGTGAACCATTATAGGAATGATGAAAATATGTTGATTAATGCTTGTTAGATATAATACATTTCTTAAAATGGGTTCATTTTTAATATATATATCTTAGGTGCTGGGACCAACAATAAATAAATTTAACAATACATGTAAGCCATTTAAGGCATAGTCTAAATAGGATGAGTAAGATTATTTTTAATAAGCTTGTAATTTATCTCATTCAGATTGTGTAGCTTCCTATTCTAAAACATTTTTTTGGATGGATAAATTTAAAATATAAAGCTTAATTTTTATGTTTGACAACAAATAAATCTATAAATACATGCACGCCATTTTATTCATAATGATATATGTGTCAATCCATTTAGAAGGGGTGACTACCACTGTAAATGTGAACCATTGTAGTCATAGTGTATATATTTATCAATCTATTTATATGGGTAGGTCACCCAGTATAAATGTGAAGAATTACAAAAATAGTGAAAATATATGTCAATTGTAGTGAATGAGGGATGTAAAATGCTTTAATAGTTCACATTTAGAGTGGGCGACTACCCAATCTAAGAATTTTTTCTAGTTAGATTCATTTTGAATATGAAGATTATATATACAAACAAAGAAATTTAATAAGTGAACCATTGAAATCATAGTGAGAATAAGTCGATTGAAACTTTTTAGGTCTTAAATATTTCTAAGGATGGATCCATTTTGAATTTAAATATTATGTGTTAGATCTAACAAAAATATTTTATTTTTCATGGTAGAATTTAGTGAATGAGGATAAATTTTAAAAATTAGATTTGGATGAGAAGAAATACCAAGGTAGGATGCTTAGAGTTCATCAATGGAAGTCAGGGAGATCAAATCAGGACATAAGGAGTCTAAAAAGGAAGGTGAGAAGCCTATCACCAAGAAAGGGGATTTGGAAGAATCTCAAAAGTCTTTTTCCATAGATCTAAAGAAGAGGGATTGGAGTAGTGGGAACACATGGGGGGATTAATCCATGTCATTATAGTCCCCACCCCAATGCACATGAGCTGAGAGACTTTCTATCAAAATAAGAGGCCTAGTTTGAAATAGAATTCATATTAGACCCCACAACAAAGGGTAATGAGGTATGTTTGAATATCATTGATCCCTACATTGGTATAGAAAAATATACCTTCAAAAATTCCATGTTTTTAAGGTTCACCAATTTTAGAATGAGTAGTGATTCTTTTTGTGAGTGGGGAAATCATAAATGGAAGCCCAAAGGATAGATTAAAGTTGTAGCCATGGAAAAAGCATTCATCCTCATAACTTTCACTAAATAGGATGATTGTATAATAACATTGTTTGAAGGACCATGGTTTATGGAGAAATCTTACTTATTTATTCAAAAGTGGAAACATGGATTCAAATTTAATAATGACTCAATAGAAGATGTCCTCTTTGGATTACTCTCCTAGGTTTACTACAAGAATTCTAGAAAGAGGAGGTAATAATGTAGATCACCAAAACCATTGGTCAACCCATAGCTCTAAATATAGTGATTAAGTAAATAATAAGGTTAGTTATAGCCCATTTTAACATCTATATGTAAACTAATAAACCTATACTCATATCCATAATTCTTAAGTCCAAGTATGGTAAGTGGAAATAGGATATATATTATGAAAGGGAAGAAGATATATGAAAGTCTTGTAATTTATTAAGACATGAAACCAAAAAATTTCCTAGAAACAAGGACTATAAGTAGGGAAAAACCCCAAAAGGAGGGGCAAATAGTCCTTGAGTATAATATTGAAGAGCCATATCCAAGTAGAAAAAGGGGGGTTGGATCTAAAGTTCTCTTTCTAAGTGAAATAACCATTCCAAAGGGATTTGAAGAAATCATAAGGAATCCAAAAATAAATCTCCTTGGATCCAAACATGAATGGAAACTAAATGGTGGAGAACCCTTCTATAGTATTAGTTTTAGGATTAATGGAGAAATAAATACAACCATCCCCAAGAAACCCATTGGTGGTCCCTTCACCATTGATTAAAATGAACATCCTAGGCATGAAAGAGCTAAATTAGATAGTCTCTAAATTAAATTCCAAATTGGAGTTTCCTCCTATTACTACTTTGGTCAAGGTAGACACTTTTAAATATGAAGAATTTTTATAGGGAATTTACCTTATTTCTAAATTTCATTCCAAGCTTGAGGATAAGGTTTATGAGGTGAGAAAATATAGGAATGAGGCATCCACTTCATTAGGAAACACCCTTTAAAACTCCTAAAAATATGGATGTAGGCCAAATATCTTATGCTGATGGTTTATAAGAGGAGATAAAATTAGCTAAGGTGGAGAAGTAGATCCAATTCAAAAGTCTAAGGGTTAGAAAAAAAAGTGGAAGTGGGTGAAGGGTCCAAACTAAAATGAAGGTTGGTTGGCTAGCAAGCTAGGAATACAAAAATGGCTAAAGAGGTAGCAATAGGTTCTAAGAGAACTTTGAAACATGGTAAGTTATTATAAAATGTTAAAAAAATGAATTTCAGTCAATGGAAAATTAAAAAAATGGATGAGAAATCCTATAAGTTCAGATAGGTTTTTTAGAACTAAGTATCGTAAGAGTGTTTCTATCTTGTTTATCACTACGGGTACCAAATTTTTTTAAAAAGGACGAGGAGAGGTTTTGGAATATTTTATCTTGTGTGGGGTTTTATATTGGTGGGATTTTAGGGGTTTTTTGGTAATGGGAGTGCCCCAAAATCCACATATGAAAAATTTTCAAGTATGGATTATCCTCAAGCTAAGGATTCTTTAGCTTTGGAATCTTGAGGATCTTAACAAGTTTATAGGTGAAATGGGGTTGTTTAAAGTGTATATGTGGGTGAGGACAATCAAAAGTGTTTTTTAAAGTTAGGATGGAAGGAAATGTTAAACCCTAACTAAAATATAACATAGATGGTGGTTGAGGCCTTATCTTATTATCATTGTTGGATATCTATTTAAAATCAATTTTAGTGTTAGAGGTATGGATATTTTCATTCACTCATGGAAGATTATTTCTACTTTGGGAAAGAGTATTTTTCCATGTCCATGGGTAATAATTATGTTATGTGGGAGGAAGGATGAATAATTAGGGAGGAGAGAGGATATTAATGCCAAGCTTGTGAATTGAGTTTTCATCCTCTTTTGCATCTCAAGTTTTTCAAACTTTTATTTAGGCATTGCTTCATCTAGTAGAATCAAGAAAATGGGTGGAGATTCAAACCATGTTGAAACAATATCTTATAGGATGTCAAAAAAATGCAATGGTTTGGATCATCCTAATCAAAGGCATGATTAATTCATTTATGGAATGCATTGTGGGCCATGATCCCATTTTTTTGATGGAGTTCTCCCAAGATTAGAATAACAAAGTCGTGAGAATGCATGGAGTTATGATAATTATGTCAGAGGCAAGTATTGTAAAATCCATAAATGTCGTTTCCAAGGGTCTCAAGGTGTTTAAGGATAAAAGGAAGAAATTTGATCTAGTTAAAATGTTTTATAATTATGAGGAAGAATCTCTCAAATTAAAAAAAGATTTATTAAAGGAAAATCTACCTTTAAAATGGCCCAAGATATGCTTGCATTTGATGAGGTATCTAACCCTCGAAAGCAAAATAAATTTAGTGAAATTGCAGGACATCCTTCTGATGAATACATTAAAAAAAGGTATGAGATGAAATTATCATTCTATTTATTGAAGTCCTTAGATATCATGATAGAAACTTTTCAAAATGATAATTATATTTTTATCATCCATCAATCTCTCATATTTTTTCTTATGAGAGAGGATCTTCATTTGATGGACATATGTGTTGAGTTTATTATTGAAGGAATCTCAAAGGACTTGTAAATAGTTGGGATTGTGGAGGAGATAATGGTATTGGTGGATGATTTTTAGGACTCCAATAATAATCTTGCCCAAGATTTAAAAATCAATGGGTTAAATGAATCTAAAATTGGAAAACACAAGTTATTAGTCTCTAATGATGATGAATGCAATAGTTAGGATCTAAAGGACATGAATGTCCCCAGGGAGAAGCTCTTTCCTATTTTATGGAAGAACTAGAAGGGAATAAGGAGGTTCTTGTTGAAGGGCATGAAATGGAACATGAGAAGGTGGTCTCTATGAACTCATTGAAGAAACAAATGAAGGATTTTGAGGGGAGTCTAATGAGACATGTGGATAAAGTTGAAAAGGTTGAGAAAATAAATCAAAGTGATTAGATAGGATATTACAATCTTTGTCAGGGGTGGTAACATGGATGGGGTTGTTGGTAATGAGCCTAAAACCACACTAGAATATGAAATTAAGGTGAGTCATAGAGAATAACACATGGATCACTCTCAATAGAAAGAGCTCAAGAGGGTTATAAAGGACAAGGCTCATGTTAAAGTAAAAATTACTCGAAAGAATCCCTAAATGCTACCTAAAGACTTGGAGGGGAATGTAATCATGGAAGGCCATCTCAAAATAATTAGAGGTAAGATTAAGAAGATGGAGGAAAATAATTATTAGAATGTATAACTCCCTCATGGGCTCTATCTTAATTTTGTTCTTATTTAGATTGATAAGTTTTTTCTTTGTTTTGTAGTTTTTGTTGGTTCCTTTTCATGTATTTATTGTTTCCTAGCTAGTTATGGGTTTTTGTTTGGTTACTCCCTAGGGAAGGTAGACTCTTGTTTATGTTTGATTTATGGTTCTAATTTAATTATTTTACTTTTTTTAATGGTTTTGGGTTCTTAAAACCCATATTTTACCTATATCTAAAAATAACTAAATTCAAAACTACATGTAAGTGACTCTTTTTTCACTATAACTACAATAATTCACATTTAGAGTGGGTGACCACCCACTCTAAGAACATTCACAAGTTGTATTCATTTTTAATGTGGAACTTAAATCTACCAATAATGAAATTCAAGAAGTGGACCATTGTATGCATAGTTAAAATAAGTCAACTTAAGCTTGTTAGGCCTAAGATATTTCTCAAGATAGATTCATTTTTAATAAAAGCTTAAATGTTAGGTTTAATAACAACTAAATTTGAAACTATAATATTTTATATTTTAATAAATAATTATAATTTAATCTTATTTTAATACTAATTCAATTTTAATATATAAATATAATTTTTAACAACTTTTATTTAGTTTATATTTTATTTTTAATAAAAAATTATAATTTAAACTCATAATAATAATTTATACAAAATATTTTAAATACACTTAAAAATATAGGTTTGAAATTATAAATTATAGTCAATATTATATATTTAATCTTATAATAATAATTCACGTGTAAAATTGTAAATAAATAGTTTTTCCATAATAATTTAGTCACTATTATATATTTAACATTGTCACAAACACTTATTTTGTAGTAATAGTTTATATTCAATATTATATGTTTAATATTGCAATAACCATTTATAGTTTAAGTTTTTAATAATAATTAACATGAAATATTGTAAGGAAATAAGTTTTTATTAATATTTAATAGTCAATATTATATATTTAATATTTTAATTGTTAGCGGTAAAAGGTAAATGTAAAACCAGTTGTATGTATAAGAACGTCCTAAGGGAAGTATAGCTATATTCTATTTATGGGTTGTTAGGATTTGTTATGAGAATATTTGTGTTAGTCAGGACTCAACCGAATGTGATATGGAGATCTATGCTCAACATGGTAAATCTAGAATTTATAACCATAGGAACTAATGCCTATATGTATTTGAAAAGAATGAAATATAAGGGTTGATGAGCATGTGAGAAAAAGAATAGTGATTGTTATTTTGATCAAAGATATTTTTCACAAAATATTAATAGAACTAGACCTTGATCTATGGAGGTTTTCTTGCTGTAATCCATGGTACTAGATCCTCTATTATGAATTCTAAGCATTTGTACTTTGTTATGGTATAATCGTAGAGTTCTCTATGTTATTATGAATGTTTCCCTTATTATTATGCTATGATGTGTATTTATTCTACATCTATAAGTAGTTTACATCATGCATCAAGATATTAAACAAGTGTATTTATATATGATAAATGTTGCACATGTTTCCAAAGTCTTGATTAAACCATCCTATAATATTTTGATGTCACTTCGCACATTCTATCCCCATAATTAGCATGTTCTGGTGAAAACCCAATAACCTTGGCTAACAATCGTGTGGTGAGTGTAGAGCTTGTTAGTCAATGATATTTTATGATAGTTACCAACCCAAAGAGAGTTGGAGATCTAGTTAGACCATAAAATTACCCAATTCGTAGAGAGAGAAGGTTGAAGAATTGGGTGTACTCTAAGGGAAATTACACAAGAACACCTCTATGGTGAAATTTATTAGATTTTTTGGTACAAATTACTGATCTTGATAGCTAATTGGTTAGCTTTATTTGAATATCATTGTTTCTAGCCATGATTAAGTGACACCAATGTATGGACCAAGGGGAAGACAGAAAGTTGTAGAATCTAGAGATAAATTGGACTTGTACGATCGATCATTGGATAGTTGCTACTATTGACAGATATATTACTGAGTTTGTAGTGAAAAGATACTTATCCTTTGATGTAGAAAATGACCTATTTTGAGAAAAATCAAAGGAAAAAAATTTACTGACTCTTGATAATGATCAAAATTTTGGATATAGAAAAGGCCATGGTGATCACTCCTATTAATATGAAGTAGTTGCTTCAGGCGTATGGGGGTTTGTGTGAGATAAGGGAGAATGAATCAAAAATGAAAAGATAGAGTTTGAACCTGAGTCCCGTATGGAGAATCTAGAGGAAAAGGACCCAAAAAGTACTCTAGAGTTAGAAAGAGATTTGTGATAATAGAGGAGATGGAATAAATAGAGTGTATTTCATGAAATTACAAATAGAAAGAGGAGTAGCATTGATGATTTGGATGAAAGGTGATGATAAGTAGAAGGGTTTGGTGAAGATAAATAGAGTGAGGAGGCTAGGACAAGTAGAGATAGAGTGTGAAGAAGTGATGAGAATTTAACATGGATGAAAGAAGAAGGTAGTAGTATAGAATTAGAATAGATGGGCAAAAGTTTGAAATTTCTAGAAAGGCTATTCTAGAAATAAAATAAAGGATTACCTTATAGTCGTAGACATAGTACAAGTTCAAGTTTCAAAAAATACATCTTTAGAGGTAAGGATCATTTCCCAAGGAATTACACATCCCTCAAGTCTATATTTTTTCAAAACCATACTAATTCCTATATAAATTTAGATGATAACACTTGGAAAGGACCAATTCTAGAAGAATTTCATAGAAAAACCTAAGAAGTAAAAAATGTTGTATATTTTTTAGTTATTCAAAGTTTATCAGATTGACATAAGAAATCATTACTTTCTACAAAGATAGATCCTATAATTCTTGCATAGGTTAATGATTTCATCACATAACTTAAAATCTTAGAAGAAGGAAATGACAGAGATATATCTACAACTACCACATCCACAAAAATAATAGAGACATCACAACCATCATTAGATAAGAACCACCTCAAAGTGTGTAAAATTCTATGAACCCACAACCATCCCTGACACCAGTTGTAACCTAATCAACTATGATACATTTGGAAAACCTCCTTATAAAAGCTCAATTGGGTGCTCTATACACCTAGCTCCTTATGATGGGTCTATGGATCCTAACATATTTACTCACCTGTGACATGAAATGTCATGCAAAATCAATCACTGATGATAATGTACAAAAGTTTGAATTCATTAGGGCTTTGAGTGGATGTGAACTAAAGTTAATCTTCAAGAAAAATACAACCAGAGCATCCCTGGATGATGTTAAGAATTGGCTCATTATAGAGTTTAAAGTTTAGAAGATTTCAATATAAACAATCCAAGATTTGAAGGACATCCAACAAGGACCCTGAGAGACAATTGGTGACTACCATAATAGATTCTTTGATGTCATGAATAAAGTATAATTTTTTTTAGAGAATAAAGATAAAGTTGCTTGGTTTGTATAGGTTTTAAGACCAAGGATCAGATTTACCATAGTCCAAACCTAGTTTGGAGATAAAGTATATGTAAGATCCACTAAAATTTAGGTGAAGCATATTGAAGAGCATGAGGGTGCAACTGCACCATCATCCAAGGTAGAAAGTACCTTACAGATTATCTTGAGTAGATTGGATCAGTTTCAAGGAAGGTTAGAGAGACCCATGTTAGATATATGGTGCATAGAGTGTGGATAATAAGGACATCATATAAATGAATGCCCTAGGGTTAAGACTAAGTTTTGTGAGATATGCAGAGTGGTAGGGAATGCAACCTCATATTGTCACCTTTTAAAATAGTACATAAAAACCCTATTAAAAATGTACTGTAAATTCTACAAGTCACCTACACATGATGAAAAGGATTTTCAATAACTCCAAGAACTAAAAGAGGATGTCACTAAGAACATGTTCTTGGTTTCTATGTATAAATATGTAGTTGTGCCATAGGCTAATATTAAAATAGGGAGCATCATACTAGGTCAAAATCCATTTTGTGATGCCTTGGGTCCCTGAAGCATAGTAGAAACCATAACTAGAAAGTACCCTATCTTTAGAACTAGAATATTAGATCGTATAGCTTCTCATAGTAGACTACAACCTACCCATACCAAGCCCTATGGAATATTATGATTCCCCAAGTGAAATAGTTAAGATGGGCCTTAAATCCACAATAACCAAAAGTGGTTGGATTTAATGAATATCCACAATAGTAAGGATGGAATGCATCACATAACACTAGAAATTTTAGGCAATAATAACACCAATGTGGATGTGAATTTAAGGTGAATATAGGAGGTTATTGAGGTGGCACATAGGGAGGTTGAGGTGACAATGGGACCAAACTACCCATTAATTGTTATCTCTATGGAGAACTAAAGCATGTACAAAGAAATTACCTTGTAAATCCATAGTGGCAACCTTACTATGCATATTATAGGGTGGTAGAAAAGCACAATACAAAAGACTATCTAGGCTTTAAAATATAATGAAGGGAGAGACCTATTAGAAATGTTAACATGATCCATGCATAGATAAGGGAGGATCCCACATTATAGGTAGTAACTAGACAACAACATGTAGAATAGGTATTACCTCTATTAGAAATGCCTAAAGACTTGGGTATTAAAAATTCATGAGTAGATAAATATCCTAAACCTACCAATTGAAAGGGCCTGATGTAGGAAGTTATGCAGATTTTGTAGATAATCCATCAATAAGGGATGAATGAAGGGGATGATGCATCTCTTGACACAAAAATGTATGGGAAAATAGTGTGTATACTAAGATAGGATGAGGTTGTCACATTTGTTTATATATCTAATAAAACTTCTTAGTACACTGTGTAATAAAGATATCTCCTTAAAAATCATGAACCTATTCCATAACCTATTAGAATGTGCACATAAAGGCCAACAGTGAATAGATAAGTTGGTTTGTTTTGTAAAGACAAATAAATCTTGGGACATCAATGCGAGGATGAAAATAGAACTAGTTAGGTATGAAATACCCAATTTTTTATTTGACTTTGGAAACACTATAAATATGATCCCTAGATCCACTTGGGAAGCCTTAGAAAGACCTATAGTCATATAATTATTAGCCTTGCAAACTATGGAGGGGTTGGACCTATTCATCACCTAGAGGATGTAGAAATCAAAGTCACTAAACTCAGTCTATGAGGCAATTTCAAAGTGATCAATATGAAGATAGATGAGACTCACTACCCTACACTAATAAGGAAGAAATGAGCCTATGATGGGTGTATGACTATCAACATTATCATGAATCATTTAAATTCTCATTAGGATGACAAGATCATTATCATTCCTATAAACAAGATTAAATCCAAGCCTTACATGATCCCAAAAGAGATAGACTCACCCTATGGTGGTACCATTGGTAACTAAATGAAGGTCACAATAAAAAACAAGTAGAAGGCTCTATGAGAAATAGAGTATAATTTCCTTTATAAAATCACTCTTCTACAGACTCATATTCATAGTGTAGAATGAATCTTGGGTAAGATGGGGTTGAATACCTTGGAGATCCCTCTGAAGGTTAAATAGATTGTGCAATCAATGATAGTAAGATATCCAAAATAATCTAATATAGATGTTATATATCAAATATGTCATACTAATTAGGACTACATAAAACCAAATCCAGATAGTGTTATCCCATAGGAAAGAGATTATTCAATAAGTGGAGACTCAGACACCCATGTACTCAACTAGGCTAAAGGAGATCAGAGCTATGACCTTTGCGAATGGTCTTTGGGACTAAGCAAAAAATACTCTAGTATTTTTCTATGGAGAATGTTGGCAAGTTTATCTTAATATTTCAATAGTATGTACTAGATGTGAGCCAAAGGGTTAACACCCTTGAATATGTGATGAAGGGAATTGTTGTGAACTGGTGGGCTATTTGCAAGGATGAGTAGTTAACATGGGAAGAAGTGTGTGGACTATAAGTAGCTCAATTTTAGCTTCTAGAGACTAAATTATCTATTAGGATGAAAAATACCCAAAATTATATATGTATAGGTGTATTGAGGTATGGATGTTAGAGGGTATAAATTCTAACTACTAGCCACATAGTTTCATCTATACCCTAGGTGTTTCCCTACAACATGGTACATCCATCAGGAGTGAAGAAGGAAAACAAAGTAGTGGGCATAAATCCAACACAATTTCATTCAAACATTCATATTTGAGAGTGGAAATCCTTAGGTACACGTGGGTTTATAAAATATGAAAACCTTTCTGTGTGATAGAAGAGATGAAGACTTATTAATCTCACTAGAACCAAGTTTGCACAAAGTCATAGACAAAAAATTGACACACATCTTGTAGCTTCAGTAAGTTGGCCAAGGTGAGGCCCAAACATGAATTTAGGTCTACCATAAGATACAAGAGGAGGATGACTAGTCCTATGGGATGGATAGTGAGGACTATATGGATATAGGGGATCTCTTTGGGATATAGAGAGAGAGGGAGTTGGAGCCTCTACCAGAACTAGTCATAGAAGAAACAAAGGAGGAAAAGATATGATACATATAATTCCCATAATGTTAAGGAGAATAGATACTATAAAAATTAATTCCTAAACAAGAATGAAAGATGTATTAAGAGAAATTAAATGAACATATAGTGAATACTGGAATAGAAGATGAACCTAAAATTGCACATGTAGGAGACTATTAGACATAGGTAGATATCTCAAAGATTTTATAGTTGATCAGATACGATCAGGATGTATTTCCTAGAACCTTTGTAGAAGTCAAATAATTTGAACCTTATTTAGGGGAGATGTACATAGATTTAAAGGAATTCACATGACCAATCAAAAATATAACATATAGGCTAAACTCGAGCATGAAGATGAAAGTGAAAGCTAAAATAGATCACATACTAGAAGCAGGCATTATCTTTCTAGTTGAAAAAGTTAACAGGGTTATCCCCATCGTATTACATCCAAATAAGACTAGGGATATATAAATATATATAGACTATCACATCCTAAATGATTCTTGTGTCAATGACCCATTTACCATTCCCTATATAGATAAAGTTTTAGAGGCTATCATAGGGCATGAAGTGTTCTCATTCATAGATGGATTTAATACTTACCATCAGATACACATCATAGAATAGGACAAGACCAAAACAACATTAACAATCGAATGGGGTTCATTCACTTAAAAGGTCATGCCATTTAGACTAAAAATGTACCTACAGTGTTCTCAAGGGCTATGTTAACTATGTTCATAGATTTCATCCATGATTTCCTGGAAGTGTACTTGGATGACTGGGTAGTGTTATATTTATTCATGAAATGTTTATAAAAACTTAGGTTAATGTTAGAGAGATGTAGAGAAATAAAAATAGTGAAAAATTTGAATAAAAATTTGTTTTTCACACCCTTTGGTGTTTTATTAGGTCATGTAGTGTGTACTAAAGGAATTCTGGTATACTAGGCTAAGATCATAATCATTATAGGGATGACACCACCCAAGACTTCAATATAAGTGAAATATTTTTTGGGATAGATAAGTTACTACCATAAATTCATCAAGGGTTATACTACTATATCAGACCCTTTAGAGAAGTTTTTGTGAAAAGGAGTCTAATTTATCTGGACATAGGACTATTATCTTGAATTTGTTGATTTAAAGCAGAGACTAGTGACTGATTTGATCCTAGTTTTCTTAGATTAGAGTAAACATTTTCATGTGCATGGGGATGATTTAGGGCTTGTATTTGGATTAGTACTCACATATCTAGGAGGAGGATTGGATTATTCCATCCACTTATCAATCATAAAGTTGTCAGTCATAAAAAATAATTATATGATAATTGAATGGGAAGCCTTAGAGATAGTGTTCACACTACAAAAGTTTAGAAACTACTTATTGGTCATACCATTCAAATTATTCACTAATCATCAAGATATATGATACATGGTGAGTAAGTTGATGTTGGGAGGATGAATATCACTTTGCTTGTTGTGTTTCTAAGAATTTCAATTTTGGATTAATGTCAAACTAGGTCAAGATAATTTTAGCCCAAACCATCTCAATTGACTCAATAATGATGAGGAACTTGAGGAACTCCAAGATGAGTCAATGGATGTAAACCCATTCAAAGTGAATATTATTCTATTAAAACTACAAGAGATCACATAGTTTTTGGAATAGGGG